>OY986435.1:288926757-289036757 GCA_963920525.1 Dichetophora obliterata
TAGTATTTGCAAAGTTTAAATTTTACACCGCAAGGTGCGGTCTAAATATTAAAGTGGGACTTCAATTTAGTACAAGTTTTCTAACCGTGTAGTAAAACGTACTGGCTCTGTAGCTAAACGCATCTGTATTCTCTATCATGGCGAATAATAAGGTAGGGTAAGTAGCTTCGACAAGACCTATCGGTAATGTCAAAGTGTGTTTTAGAGTTGCCAGTTTTCTTTATTAATGTTATTTCTGGAATAAACACATGGAAAAAGAATTGTATGAAGGGTAAATAAGATTAAATGAGGATATATGTATATATTATGACATAAATAAGCTTTGACGAAGTTTTATAGCATAATATTGACTAATTTATTATTGCCCATAATTTTTTGTTTGGTTTTCTGAATTTTTAATTTTTTATTCAAGAATTTTTTCTCGCTGGCATCCTGTATCTTATAAATTTCTTTGTATCGTTGCTCATGTAATGGACGAACATAAATCAAGCATGTTTTAAATTGGGACAGTGCTCCATTTTAAAACCATTAAACTTACTTGCAATGACGGCAATGCATTCGCCATCGAACATTGTTATTTGCAACATGGACCACTTCGTACCAAATGACTGCAATGACGGCACTGCATTCGGCATCAAAAGTGGTGGGCTTGTAGCACGAATTACGTGATGAAATCTGTTTCTGAAAAATGTTTTTCACAAACTTTTCCTGTAAATTCTAAGTCTAAGCCACAAGACTCTTCCCACTTTCACCTCTTCACATCATCACTTTGAACATTAAAAAAATTAAATTTTCTTTATTCCATATTGTCCCACAAATTTCACTAAGTACTTCTTTTTGCAATTTTTATAATTTAAAATTTATTAAAATTGATGTAACTTCACATAAAATCCTTTATAAAAACCACAAATATACGCTTATATAACCAAGAATAAATCAACAAAACAAAAACCTGTACTTCCCCGTTTTGATGTATGTATTTTTAGTTAAGGATTTTATCAGAGACGCTTAGACAAAGTAAGGATTTTTTATTGGATTTTAATTTGTGATATGGTAGCACTCTTTTTAATGATTTTGACATTAACGATAGGTCTTGTCAAAGCTGTTTACCAAACGAACAACAACAATAACAACAGCATACGAATATATTAATTTTTTTTTCTTCTTAGATTTTGCTGTTTTGTTACTAACTAAAAAAGTGACAAAATCCAAAATTGGTATTAGTTTTTTTCGTACTCTAACTGATATTTTGGCATATATTTGTTCTTTGCACGATGAATATTAAAGTCTGTAGGTATACCGCAAAGTGTCAACTAAACTTCTTAAATGCGCTTGAAAAAATTTGTGAAAATGACCCCCATACAAACTGCGCTCTGAGACGTAATTCTAAGTCAAAATGAAACAATTCGCAACAAAGACTGCGATTATTTTTCAATAAAAAAACTTCAAAAATTAATGGGAGCTTTTTGTTAATAGTTTTATGATCTTTCACTGAGCCGTTTTTATTAAAAGACAAATCGAACATTCAGTTAATTTTTTTAAAATGGTTTTGACCAATATTTCAGCCGTGTCTATTAAATGTCTGCAAACTGATTCTGCTAATCAATTCCACCTATATGGTATTGAGTAGACATTTTTACTTTTAAGTTAATCAAAAATTTAATTTATGTCTATGTTTACGAATTCTTTTGTTTTTGAACAAGTCAGAAATATTTATATCAAAAAGTTATTTTGTATAATTCTGGGTACGTTTTTATTTGTATGCATCACCTTAAAAAATTTAATACGTTTATGCCGCATGTCAGTGTTTTTGTTTAGTTTTGTTTTATTTTCATCGGTGTCTTCGTTACTGTAGTCTCTCTCTCATCTTTTCTTCCATAAGTTGGCAATAAGAAAGGGAAAGTTTTATCGTTCATCTTCTTTGTCATTTATGTCGCATAGTTGCTTTTTTTATGATCTTCTCTTTTGTTATTTGTTATCAGTATAGAGGTTCGTACATAATTCCTTTATTAGTTGATTTATTCAAAGCTTGCTGTTTTGTGCAAGCTAGCGGTGTTTCATTTGTTCTGTTATTACGAACATTTCTCTTATGCTTCCAAGCGCACAGGGATTGACCGTAATATGATCAAAAATGGCTAGAAAGCTTTGGAATTGCATATTGTGAAAAAAATAAAAGCGATTTATGCCATCATCTCTCAATATAAAAAATTTCTTTTGAGAGCCCTTTTGTCACACCTTAAATGCTTGATTTGACTTCCACTTGTTTAGGTCTCGCACTGATTTTGTAATTTATACATTTCGGAAACTTAAAGTGTCTGCTTCGATTTATTGTATTTAAAAACTTCCGTTACAGTTTCTGGAATTACGTTGAATTTTGGGCTATCAACGGAATCATGAGATATGTATTGTATACAAAGTATTTATTCGAATAAATGTTATTTTGGTTATCAAATGGTTGTGATTTTCGGAAAAAAGAATTTAGCAGTTAAGGCAACAACATTTTTGAAATATTTGTTACAAAATGATTTGATCCTATTTTTGTGTCTGCTGTGAGAAGTAAAAAATAAGATTTTCTTTTTTACATCCAACACATGGTCCGCACCGGATCTCATTTACGATCACACAAGACCCAAGACAAGAAAATTTTATTTAATTGCTGCGGTATTTTTTGAATTTGAAGTTTTTTGCTATCTTGCTTTGGCATTGAAAATTGATATCTACTGGGAACAAAACTCAATGCTAGTTGAAAGGTCTGGCACCCACCCAACGTTTGCTAAGAGAACTTGGTTTGAGCAGTTTGCTGTGTGTTTAGATTTTACAGCCATTAATTATGAGTGACAAAAAACACTTAGGGCCGTTTTCTCAATGTCCGGTTAAGCACAAATCGGAACTTTAACTGGCGGTTAGCAAAAAAGCATTTTCTCAATGTTCGGTTAGGTCTTAAGTGCCGGTTAAGTTAACGGCAAGTTGAGGTTCCGGTTAGTTGCTAATCGGCAGAACAGCTGTGTAGCGTAAACAATAATTATATATTTTATAATTAAAAATGGATAGAATTTCGAGGATTTCGTCTTTTTCTTACTTGAATTCAATCCAAAACATAAAAAGGACATATGCGCATAGGCGTGATTAAGCACTGAAGTTCGGCACTCTGTTGAGTTTTTAAATTATTTATTAATTAATCCTTATTAGATATTTACAACTTTCACATCAAAAATAAAATAACAAGCAAGCGTAAACAGCTGATATGTAGTTTGGCTTATTAACAATTGAAAAAATTCACAATTAATGACTTAACCGACAGTTACTTAACCGACACTTGGTGAAAACGAAATTGTTTTTTTAGTTATCGTACGGTTAGCTAACTCCCGGTTAAGAGCTTTGCTAACCGGACATTGAGAAAACGGCCCTTAGAAATTAAGAAATACAATGGAATGTTGAGGTACTCTCGACACATTTGTGGTTGATTTGCAAAATTTTTACAGAAAGTAAATGTTTGCTTTGCTTTTTTTTGAGCAAAAACTCCACCCTTTTCTTTTGCGATCTGATTCAACCAAACACTTCATTTCCTGCGCATTTTTATTCTCGGTTACTCTTTCAAATGATGAGACTTGGCTTGGATTTGTTTTAATCGAAATGGACCTGTTGGAATTTTAAGAAAACATTTCACTAGCTTTTCTCTGTCGAAAAAAAACGAAAATAATATAACAACAAATCGATTTTTTTAAATTTTCTAACTGCATATAACCCCTTAAAACATAGTAGTAGTGGATTATTATGAAAAAAATTTGTAGCGTCGCACAGTGTGTCCTACGTACTGAGAGAGTGGAAAAAAAAAATCGAAAATTCAAATCGTTGACCGGTCTGTTTATTGCAGCTTCTTCTCAACTACAATAACGAGACCTAAAGTACAGTTATAATTTTGATTGCAACTTGATAAATCTCTCTGCAGTGATACCTTGAACACATTGACGACGACAACAACAGTGCGTCAAATGTCAAATTATTTTAACATGCCTTTCTTATGGAAGTGAAAGAGGTAAAAATGTTGCAACGACAATGAGTGATTGTAACAAAGTCGCTGTCGTAGGCTTAGAATTTTTTCTAATTTGACGTGCGACAACAGAGCAATATAAGTGTTTGTGTATACGTGAATGAAACAATCTAATGATACTTCCAGACTGTTGTTTCTTTCTTCATGTTGTTTCGCACTGTTGCAGTCGTCGTCAATGTGTTTAGTACATGAGTCCGATTTGAATGTGATCGCAATTTGTTCACATTGGAAGTAAAAAGTTAAATAAAGTGTGGTCTTTAAATCAAAATAATATATGTAAAAACAAAAAATCCACTTTCAAGCTTGTTCAATCCAATTTTTGGATGTAAAAATAAAAAACAAGTATTATTATTTTATAATAAAGAGCAACTTTTTGCCCATTTTTGCCGTTTTTTTTTTTATTAAATTTTAAAAGGCTCTAGAATTATGATTTTTTACTGAACTGACGAAACTTTTCCTGCATTCATTTTATTTTGAATAGGATCAGATTCAAACAATCTTTTTACAATAATATAGCTTTTTAATAATATGAATGATAGTATTTCTGCCCCGAAGAAAAAGAGTTGGTGACTAAAATTGCCCATTTTATCTTGCAGTTTAAAACTAGATGGGATGCCAGTAGAACAACAAAAGAAAGTTTTTTAATGCAAGTAAAGAATAGCAAAATACTTTTATTGGTTTTGAAAACTAAAACACCCTGTCGACGAAAGAATGTTTTTAATGCTATCTATAGTAATAAAACTCATTTTCTATTTGTTTGGCCTTTATACAAATCTAAACGGCTGAACGGATTTCGCTCAAACTAGGTATACATATTAAGTGCATTCTAACTTAAAATGTTACATACTTAGTTTTTGCCACACCCCCTCTGAAATTTTTTAACTAACGGTAAATAACAAAAAAATTTTTTGTTATTTTGACATCAAAAACACTCAAGAATGATAGATAAAAGGATTACGTATTGCGCAGGTCCGACATGTTGTTTACTTTTCATTTTGACTTTTCTAGCTACGATAAAAATATTTTTTACGATCATGACGTCAGGCTAGACGAAGTTTGTTTCTTGAATCTTTTGCCAGTGCAAGTTGGTTCCATTCCAACTTGCTTTAAAACCAAAAAAAAAAAACTAAAAAAATTAGCACAAAAATTATATGCGCAGCACTCTTTCATAATTCTTTATTCATATTTTAATATAAAACGGTGGAAAAATTTGTTTAGTCAATTATATTAACAAAAAGCTTTAAAAAAGTAAAACCTAAATATTTATTGTAGTAGCACAAATACAAACCCTCATTCCATATTAAATACAACAATCATATTAAATGCTTTGTAAAAGGACACTTCTTTTTAACCTTTTTTTTTTAATAATATAAATGAAAAATGCACCAACATATTCGCAATGAATTTCTAGTAAATTCGCAATGAAATTCTAGAAAAAAATTGTGTGACCAAAAAAAGGCTTTTGACCAAGTTAACATATTCGTATTGGCCAAAATGTAAAATTTGCACCGAAAAATAAAAAACATTTTAGCCAATTTAGTCTGTCAGTTAATACTACCTAGTCACACATCTTTCATTCGTTTCTCAAGTGAAATCATTTAATCATTTGTCGGCCTTTATAATCTAGTGAAAAATGCGCTGGACTATCAACTTAGAGGTCCCCGGCTCGAATCCGGTTTCGGGAATGGGTTTTTTCGATTTCTGTGTTCTTTACTTCATTTAAGAATAACTGAAACAAAAAATCCACAACTAAATTGTGGAATTAAATAACAGGAACAACAGACGGCTGGAAATGCATGATGAGGTTAAGGCATAACACTATCCTCGGTTATCAGCAATTCAAATTGTCTTTCACGTTTGTTCCGCCTAATCAATAATTCATGTATGGTTCCAATCAATTCTTTCTCTAACAAACTATCCCTTTCCTTTCAGGTCACAGAAGACGCATAACTTGGGTTCTTTGATCTTAAAAAAAAATGGAATGGTTTTCATAAAATATATAGCTTCCAGCCAAGTTAAGGGATTAACAGCCCAAAACCTCAAACCCCCAATCAAAAATTTAGTCCAAATCCAAATTAGGGTTTGAACTAAGAATGATTCCAGTTTTTGACGATTTTTGTTTTGTACACTCAAAACAATTATTAGTAAAATTTCTACGAATGATACTCGTAAACAAACTATTTGTACATTCTACAAATATTCGTACAATATACAATGTATTTGTATTGTGATATCCTTACGAATTCATTCGTAAAATGTTACTAATACCTGATATTGTATCTGCGTATATATTCGTTTTATATACTTATGATATTCGTAAACAAAAATGATTGTGTATGAGGTCCTGTCCACAGTAACCTGTATGCTCAATATGCTCAGTAACCTTCATGTATAGAAAATTCTACTACTTTAATGAAAAGCACTTCTTGCAGTACCAAAAAACTATATACAATATTTTTTTATATTTTATTCTGTTTTCCGACCCTGTCGATTAAGAAAAAATAGTAATTTAAAAAAAATTCAAACAACGCACTGCAAATTCTCTACTCTACATATTCTACAACACGACATCACTAAGGCCTACAAAATTTGAATGACACCATAAAGGCCCAAAAAATTTAATAATTGTAAGCAGCAACTGAATAATTATAAAGAAGGTCCCTCAGAACCTTGTCAGGCAACGACGTACTAAAAAGTTGTTAGGAATCGGAGGGTTAATAGGAGTGCATAAATCAATACCAAAGTATATATGTTTTTGCAATACCTATGATAGAACTTATTATATTGACTGCATTCTTTCATTGCAGATGCCAAAGGGTGCAAAAATACCTGAAATCATCCCTTACTATGCTTTCGTATCAATCAAAACAAATTAAAAATATATATACTAGGGTGTCCAAAAAATATATATATTTTTTTTTTATTTTGAAGGATGTCCGCGGCTTTAATACTTTCACTTGATCTTAGAAACATCCTCTGTGAAACGCATCTCAATTCGTAAAGGTTTAGAGGTCGCGAATTCATTTTCTTATTTTCCCATACGATTTGTGTGGCAAAAAATCAGTTTTGCTTGTAAATTGAATTTAGAGACAATATACTTTAAGCAAAATGGTTAAAAAAACACGTGTTCCCTCAAATTTTGTCTGTTATGACATATCCAAATTTAATTTTTATCGGATTGTTATTTGGTGGTAAGCTGAAAAAACTATTTGTTTTAGCTTTTAATCTAAAAACATATAACAACATTTTTTTTTTCATCGTGCTTTTAAACTATCATTGCTTTAAATTAAAGACCAATAACAATAATGAAAATGGAGTACTTTAAGAGATATTGATTTTTAATGAAATCATTTTAAGTAAAAGTATTCATTTATATAGGTAGCTCTATAAAGTGAGCCACAGACCACCAAATAATAATCAGATGAAAATGAAATTTGAAATTTTGGATACGAACAAAATTTGACGGAACACATTTTTTTAAGCCATTTTGCTTGAAAGATAAGGACTCTAAATTCAATTTGCCAGCAAAACTGATTTTTTTTCCATACAAATCGTCTTTGTCTTTCTTTATTATCGCCATGTCTTTTTTAATTTTTATTATCAAAAACATACGATCTTTCTAAAATTTTGACTTTGACCTAACTTTTTTACATTTTTAAACAGCCGAAAGTTAAAAATTAATATTTACATTTTTTTTTAATATTATATTTTTGTTCTTCGTAAAATTAAACGTACCCCCTTTTATTTCACCAATCGATTGGACATCGATTGAAACCCAGAAACTTATAAATAAGTTATTGAAAAAAATAAATTTGAAGACCAAATTAAATTTCACACAATTTATAAAAAGTGATATTTTTTACAATTTAAAATTTTGCTCAAAATTTCTACGATTCCTATGATGAGGTCCCAGTTTTAAACAATTTTATGATATCGATTTTATATCTTATATTTTATTCCAAAAATTCTGATTTTTTGAGGGGAGCGAAAATTGGAGACACATATGTCTTGGACACTAAAAACCATGAACAACTCTAATATATATAATGGTTGGTGAGGGCTTGAATTAGTAACAAATTTTCATATTTTTTATATAGAGTAATAATTGGATTGATGGCACAATTTTTACATATAATAAGAAGTTTTGCTATATGAATGCAACTAAAATTCAACTAAATAGGAACTAAAAGTATGTAATGGCTTTTTGAAAGTGTTAAAAAGTTAAATCAGAGAGTGTCTGAATAGGTTTCATTCGGAACATTAGAGCAGAACAAAATCAGTACAAGAAATTAAAAATGTATTTGAATCAATCCCGCCATCGAGCTGCTAACTGCTTCTGAAAATGAACTCCAGGTATTAATACAACGATTGGCCACAGTCCTTGATGAGGTCAACGAAGATGAATCAACGGTTGCAGCAGCAGTCATTGCATTCGTAACACATATAAACTGAGCCTAAATAGATTTTTAAAAATTTATTTATAAATGGGAATTCGAAGAGACGTTGCCGAATCTAACACATGCTTTAAAATTATTTTTAAAGATTTGTTGATTCATGGGAAAGGGGCTCTACAAATATTACGTAAGCAGACTTTTTGCGATTATTAACCCCTCCCCCTCGTCAGTAAGAGTAAGCAAAGCCCTACCCCCTCCCATGCTTACGTAAACATTGGTAAATACATTGGGAATCCCTGAAAATATGTTTCGTTTTCAAGCATAGTCAACTAGGGTTGCCATATGTGTTCAAAACAAAATCGACTTAATATTGTAGAACATTCGGAAAAGTAACAAAATAAATACTGCTGTCGTAATCACCATCCAGACCCCCATCCCCCATGTCATCAAAAATAAGAAAAGCAAAGATCCTTCCCCCTGTTGTGCTTACGTAATTCTAAAATGCCCCCAAATAAGCTTTTACAAACTTAAAGTAATACAAAAATTATTTGCGGTCTACAATGGGGCAAGACTTTCAAACCTCTAAATGTTATCTATTAAAGCAGAAGAGGTTAATTGGTTTGAGAGAGGAATATTGATTTCGATGAAGTTATCAAAAAGTTTGTATATCTGTAAGCAAGAAAGAGGAAATTTTAAAACTTGATGGAACCTTAAAGTTAGATTTTACGAAGGAATATCACTAAATAATGTGTTTAATTTTTCAATCAATCAATACGATCAAAAGTAATCGTTTTGGCCTTAATTGGCTTGAAGATTATAAATAAACTAGTAATCCCGGGCAGACCTTGTCCTGTCACAGACTGCCGCAATGCCATATAAGAATTTTCATACCAATCAGAAAAAAACCATTTTAAATGTCTGAACTGGCATAACTCCAGTGCGACGACGTCTATTTTTAGGTCAGTTTCCGAAAGTAACCATATGAAATAAATTCCCAAATTTTAGTCTAATACAACGAAAACCGTCTTAAATATTTAAGTTTTATTGATTTGAGGGCATTAAAAGAGGATGGTAGCAAAATTGTTTTCCCTAAATAATCTTGTACTTGATACAAATCGATAGCCAAAATTGCAGCTCAACTTAGCTTATACGTGACGCACTTAGCTTCGCTCCACGCTAACATTCTTGGTTTGGATGTCTTTTATTAGACAAATTTCGTTTTTTATAGAGACATACAAGTTGTTTAAAATTTCCAAGAAATTGACAACACATTTTCATACCTGAAACACACAAAAAGTTTTTAGTACTAATTTTATTTTTTGGTGAAATAAAAAAAAAATTAATCAAAAAAAAAAGTTCTGGCTTTGAAAGTGAATAACTCAATCATGTTACAAAGGATAGCATTTATTTTTTTCAAATTTTGATTAATTGCCCATCCAATTGTGTTTCAATCTTTTTCATTTTCGTTTCGCTTCTAATTTTTATTATTTTCCAAAAAAAAAAAACCGTAACGAATTTCTTTATTCCGCCAAAAACTTTGGTAAAAATATTTGTGGTCAAAAAATATTCAAAACCAAAAACGGCTTTTTTAATGTTCTTTCATATAGTATGTATTAATGTAAGGATGATTTAAAGTTTCTATCGTAAAAATTTTAAATCATTTTATACGATCGAAAAATTAAGCCTATCATAAAAATTTAAGATTTTTTTTCGTTAATTTTTATTCATTTTGCATTTTTTTTATTTTGTTTACATAAAAAGTTATGGTGTATGTAATGGTGTAAGTAATGGCCCGTTGCCAAACACGAATAAAATGTTATCAGTGAAACTGTATATGTAAATTGAGATCGAATTTTCCATGGCTGTGTGACCAATAACTCAAAAGCTGTTCAGTTTCTCAAATATAGGTTGTATTGGAGGTGTCACGCCCCCTTCTACAACGCCACGCAAAGTTATCAGTAAAACTGCATGTATAAATTGAGTTCGAATACTGAATTCTTAAGCTGTGCGGCCTATAACTCCAAAGCTATTCGATATCGCAAATTTCGGTTGTATGGGAGGTGCCACGCCCACTGGGTGTAGGAGAGTGAAATTCACTTTATGACCTACTCTCATACCTACCAAACATACATATAAAATTTCATGAAAATCGGTCGAGACGTTTTGGAGGAGTTCTGTTACAAACACCGTGACACGAGATTTTTATATATTAGATATTAAAGTCGGGTTCTTTGAAAACCTTGTTTAGCTCATTGGCATACAGCAAGAATTGGTTTTTCTAGTTTTGATTTTGAATAAAAAAGATATATGGCGCCAAAGCCGAGTCCATAAAAAGGTCGACAGTTAATCTCAGGATTAGCTGGGTCGGCTTTCAACTCTACAGCTACATTTAAGCTAGGGTTGAATTTTGGAACTTTTCAAACCATGTTACTTGGAGAATGGGTTGTGACACCCTTACGTGAAATGCTTTAAAAATGAGCATGTATTTGTTAGAGATTTACGTTTTATGTTAATTTATGTTTATTTCTGATTTCGAATAATGAACTAAACTTTTTTTGTTTTAACTGAAAACTTACTGTAAAAATAAAACTTTCGCAGTGCCCAAAATACGTTTCAAAAATTTCATCATCAAAACTGCGTGGCGACAATCGCCGATGTTAACACATTAAAGCTACTTTAAACATAAGTAATAAAATGAAAATAAAAATAAAATTAAATCAAACTTTTATGAATGAAATTCGCGTGTTTTTCACACAAAGCTAGCTGTAACGCAGCAAGCAAACATGTTCAGTTTTCGAAGCAAGAATGAATTTCGTTTGGTTTATCTGCTTCTTTTTTTATATATCATCTATCGATAGTGTGACATTTGCCTCATATTTGGGCGCGCTTAACAATCGTAGCTTGTGGAAGCAGTAGCAATACGCTCAACATCAACATCAACACCGTCGTCGCACAGTGCGCTTTTTTCGATTTTAGCATGACATTTGCATTATCTCAGAAACTATAAAAGCTAGGGCCATGAAATTTTATACAAATATATTTTAGCTTAAATTAAGTACCAAGCAAGCAAATTAACAAATTAAGCACAAAAAATTAGAATTCTAGGTCAACTACATCGCCTACCTCCCATACAAACCATATTATATTTTTTTTAAAACCACATAGATTTGCTTATTTATGTTTTTTAAGAGTAAATTTAGTTTATCTTACTTCACTTAAACGTTATGGTAAAAATATTCCAAATCTGATGACTTTTAGATATATCTGCTATAAGAAAGAGTACCTACAAATTGTCTTGGAAATCAATTTTTTCAAATTTAGTTGTTTTTCTTAATAGCAGCCAGAATCACCAGGTTTTTACAGAAAAAGAAGGTAGCAGTACGATTTTTTATAGCCTTCGACTTTAATGATGCTTAATTAGCTAGACATTTTCTACTAAATTTACTTTAACTTTCATTCCTTGAAAAATTTAGTCATTTTTCAACGATTTTTCTATTTTTATTTATTAACATTTTTTATTGTATTTGATATTAAATTCAATGGCGATTAAGACATAAACAAGTTCAAAAAGCAAAACCTTGAAATATTCTTTTTGCTCGAAGTTATTATTGTTTAAACTTGACTTAATTTTTTGGGTTTTATTGAGCTTATTGTTGTTAAAAAATTTCAACTTTGACGAATTTAAAAAAAAAAAACATACAATACTGATACAATATAAAAAAAAACATACAATACTGAAATATAATCTGATGAATAAAAATATATTTTTATAAAATTTAACAAAAAAAAACCCAAATGTCAACTTAAAATTAAAAGAAGCGCACTGTCAACATCTTCGCTAGCTTGCAAGCGTCAATACGATCAAAAGCTCATCCAACTCTAAAAGTCTGATAAAAAAAAATACATGCATGACCGACAGTAGTGTCCAGTGTGGATACCAACCATGACAACAAAGGCAAGAGCTACAACAACAACAGCGACAACAACTCAAAGTCATGCTCTTGGCATTGGAATCTGGCCTATTGCAAACATTTTTACTTTTCACTCCATCTTAATGGTAAACTTGCCAGTGTGACTTTGGCTTTGGCTTTGAATTTATTCATTATTGATTTTCATGTTGTTTGCTATTATAACTATCAGTTTATTTCACTGTCTAGTTTTGCCATATCCATATCCATTAATATCCACCTATTTTTTGCGATTGCTTCTCTATAATAGGATAAAAAACAATATGTATAAATTTAATTCCACTGAATAATATGCAGTTCAGTGGAAAATAGTTCAATTCGGTTCATTTGCCAACGCTAAAGTGAAAACTTATTGTTTTTTACGTACATCTTACAAATATTTCTCTATTATTTCATTCGCGTTTTTCTAGTTGTTGAGATTAATTTCACATTTTTATAATTAAAAGTTTTGTCAAGTCTGCTGCTAGATTTCTATAGCTTCTATTGGAGTCATCATGGCAAAAGATTTGCTTTTATTTCAATTAAGCAGTTTTCACGTTTCGGCGTTACCATTTCAGTGGATTTGTTTGCAGCAGCGCGACATGGTTAGGATTTAGAAAGTCAATTCAAGATATTTATAACGGCTTTTTATGCTCATACATATATGTATGTAAAGCACGAATAAGCTTTGATATGATTAAAATTATGGTAACAAGTTTGCCTTTTACGAAGAAAATCAACAAATTTTGACAACAAATTTGAGCATGCATAAATTTGCTTGAACACACCAATCATGTTAAAGCGTGTTATTGTTTGCACGTAAAAATCTATTGAATATAAATTGTATAAATTCAATACATATGTCTGAAATTCTTCATAACAATATTTTGGGTTATAAAACGTTGCGATAGCACTTTTCACACACGAAGTAAGCGATATACTCGTAAAACAAGAGGAAAAATATAGTAAGACTGCGTTCTTACTTTTTATCTTAGAACGTCAGAATTTTTTAAAAGGATGTTTAAATAATGAGACATGTATTTGTTTAAAAAATACTAAAAACCTTTCAAAGATGACAATATGGGTATTACATGGACAATATTTACATGGCCAAATGCATAATAAAAATGTTATTTTATATAAAATATGTTAAAAACTAAACAATGAAATTTGTGTGATAAAATTTTATCTAAGGACCTTTTTTAGTTTGGTATTAAAAGTTATAGGAAGCTTTCTTACTTCAAACAAATTGAAAATTATTTCCATTAATTTTCAAATAAAACGTTAGTGAATTAAACTAATCTGCATATATAAAAGACTGTCCTCTTTCTTTTGGTACCCATATTGTCATGTTTGAAAGGTTTTAAGTACTTGAAACAACTTTCTTCAACAATTGCATCTCTTGTAACCTTAAAGTCTTTTTAAAAAAAGTTCTGACATTCTGGAGAAAAAGTAAGAATGCAGGTTTACTATCCTTTGCCTCATATTTCACGTGAGTATTGTTTACTTCGTGTGTGATCTGCGTTACTTCGCAGCCACTTGTGGTGCGGTGTGATATATTTAATTTATCATTCTATAATTCAATACATTATGTGTAATACGGCCTTAGTAAGGTCGCTGGAAGCTAGAAAGTAATGCTGTTTTCAATTGCCCATGCATGAATAAATGCAGTTGCGATGTACTTTTATTCATTCTATCTGTTTCATTGCCTCTTATTGAAAATAGTAAGACTTTTAAGGTTTTTTATTTTTTTTCGGCAAATAAGAGAAAAGTCTAGGCAATTGCTTTAAGAAATAAAACTTAAATAGCAATTTAAAACGCAATCCTTGCTAATAAAAAAATAATGTAGAAATAAATAATGAACCATAAAATGCTTTCTAAAACAACTGGGTAGAAACGTTTAATGAAACAAATTAATTCAATTTAATTCAATTTCAAAAGAACTTGCAGCATTTGAGTAGCGAAAATCCTTGGTTTCTTGAATTCTTTATTAAAGTTTTTGACTTTTCAGCACCACTTCTTATTTCTTTTTATTCTAGCTGCTGCTTTGTTAGTCATGCTTTTTGTGACTTAGTAGACGGCTTCGTTTTATTTTGATTCACATGGTCCATGTAACATGAACTTATTTGGAAGCTTCGAAGTTCCTTGTTCTGCATCTGATGTAAATCAGTGTGAGAGAATTGTAACGCCTCGGAAATGGTAACTAAAAATGGAACTCCTTCGGTGTTCTTTTTTTTTGTTGCACCAAATGCTTAGATCGTTTCTTATTGTATGCTTGCTTTTTTTTATTCCAGATTTTTGAAACAATTTTCCAAATTAAGCAGCTTTTAGGTGAGAGACCTGCTCTGTTTCAAAATTTTTGTAGCATTTTTGGAATATATGCACTTATATAAAATATTGTTGTTATATTTTTGAAATATTTTTAAAGTTTTTGATTTGTTAACCTTCTATTTAAATGTTTAATTCTAAAATGCTTTCTGTATATTATGACAAGGTGCTGTACCTCCGTTGGTAAATCTGTACCCTTGTACAATTCATTTGCATCGTTTCGTATTTTTCACAAATAACAATGGTTTTTCCCATTAGCTTTTAATTTCATAAATAGGGTCAGTTTTAAAACTTATCATATTGAGTAATGAATGCAATTGAAATGAATTCCCACTCTGCCAATATTAAATATGTTAAGCAAAATACATATTTTTTCCATAAATAAACATGTATTAAAAAACGAATACTCATCCGAGAGACCGTTATAGAACCCGATAAACGCCTGCATCTCGCCAAACCAATATAAATGTATGCTAGCAAATTGCCCATCAAACATATTTGTTTCTTCGGCTCAACTGAAGAAATATAAAAAATCGTAATACCAACCTCCCCCTCCACATTAGACCCCTTTTTACTGAATTTAAGACAACACATTCTAATGAGACTTATATAGTTTGTAAGCTCTGGTTCATAGCAAGTGCACAATATAATTCTTATTGAAATGTTTTGTCATTACCCTGCGTCCCGACAGGCAATAATCCATTGCTTACCATCTGTCAAATTCCATTGCAAGCAATGGCAATATTTCAAGGGTGGGTTTTGTCATGTTACGAAATCAACATATAGTTTTATCATTTATTATATAAATTTATTATTTTATAAATTTATTCTGCACGCTACTTGATTTTTATAGATAAACACATTAAAAGTTTTGGAGAAAAATGAAAAATGGCTGTCAAACAAGAAAAAATACAGCTCATTGCTTGGCAATACATGGAAAGCAATATTGCTCGCCGTGAATTGCCAACCATGGCAATTGAGTGGTCTCGATTAGCAATAATTACCAATTGACAGATGAAAAGCAATGAATTATTGCCTGTCGAGACGCCCTTTAAAGATAGGTACAAATTAGAAATGAAAAACACTTTTTGCCCCATATAAAAAACAGCAACAAGAAACCAAGCCAAACATTCTATTCACACATTCGCTCTATTGAGGAGCGTTGCTGTGGGAGAGTAGAATGCAAGAGTGAAAAAACCAGAGCTGTGTGGTTGTTGTAGTTGTTTTTTTCCTATCTCTTCAGACACATTTAATCAGCGTTGCTGAGACAAAACAAAATAGAGGGTTTCTTAATAAAAGTGCACGATTTAATTAAAAATAAAACGCAGATTTATTGAGTCGGTGTTGATATTTTTATTTCATTGTAGACATGTATGTTCTGATTAAATATTAATAATATTGTAACGCTGTAATATTTTAGAAAAATTCAGAAAAAAAGACATCTAAATTTTCGTTCATACAAACGGTTTGCTTGCCAGTATATTTTGCTGCTGTTTTTCTCCCCCTGTCTCAAAAATGTAGCAAAGGGTTTGTGTTGGCGTTCAAGTACACAAACTTTAAGGCTTCAAAAATGGCATACGAGTTATCTACGCTATGCATCTTTAATGTTCTGTTTTCTCAAATTTATGTTGTAGTTTGCATAATCTACATTTTTTTTTTAAATAATATTATTCTTCTTTTAATTTTGGTTATTTGTACTTAACCTTAAGGTACACATAAGTAGTCAATAAGAGATAGTGTCTCTTTTTAATGAAACAGATGAATAAATAAATCCACGCTACATTGCTGTAACAAACGCTACGTTAGTGTTCATTTTGGTTTACTGCTTTAAAGGCAGTTGGTAAAATTTCGAACACAGGCGATACTAGTACATATTAATAGGGCCAGGAATCTCATGCAAATGGAAATGGCTAAGTTATCTTTACGAATCATGAATAAATGCAAAGTTTTGCGTTTTTTACAAAAAAAGTTGTTTTTGCATATTTATTGCGCATATTCTTGTATCTTTAACTATAAATGCAAGTGGTTTTTGCATATTTTTCTTTCTTTTTTTTTTTGCAATCCTTTAAATTTAGTGCGACATATTTTGGGAAAAGATAACTCTACATTTTTTTTATGTTCACTTCATATTTTTGTCGTTTCTGATACATTATTGATAAATTAAATAAACTATTAATTGGTTTTTTTAAACAAATTGCATGCAATATTTATTTTTGAACCGATAACAATATATTAGAAAAATATTTTAAATTGCATATTTCACCAGCTTCTAGTGGATGTTATATGCGAATTTTTTCGGTTTTTAGAGCATGAGATTCCTTGCCTACATATTACCGTTGCAAAAAAAAAAATAAATATTTAAGACCAAAACATCAAAAATCGTCTTTATTACACAGAACTTAAGCATTCCTTTCAAAAAGCAAACAAACCATTGAACCTAGCACAAAAGTATCATAGTTTCTTCGCTCTACGAAAAAAATTAGATTTTTAGGAGTTTGGTATTTTTCTTCTTTTCCTTAAAAAAAAAAATTAACTTCAGTGCTCATTTAAAATTTCAGCAATTTTTGTATGAAGGTCTTTATACTGCCGAAATACGGAAAAGTGCGGCATCTACATATTTCAATATTCTGACTTACTGTAATTTATCAAAATTTCACTGATAAGTGTTTGGATGGTTAAAAATATTTGGTTCTTCAGGATAGTGAAATCCAGTTTGCTTTAAATATTAATAATATCGAGAGCTTATATTCAATACAAATTAGTATCTCCATGAAAATTTTTTCCATGAAAATAAGTTTTTTATGGCAAAGAAATCGTTTTCTCAAAATTAGTTTGGCAAAGTTTTCCCTTAAATGTTTGACTATACATTTTTTCACTCATCTACACAAACTTTCAGAGAAATTCAAGAAAACTGTAACAAATTTGAGTTAGTTTACAAAGGCAGAGCAAAAAAGAGAAGGAAATGCATTGAAAATCAAAGCAGTAGATTATGCATCATCAGCGTAAGAAGATATTGGACAAATATCAGGTGCTTGCATAATCGAAAAAAATTCTCAAAGAATATTAAAAAATGTAATGCTGATTTGGACGATAACACGGCAATGGGCCTTATCCGAAGAAGAGAAATCATGGCTCTAATTGCTTGATTTTGTAAAACGAACGTAGTCCCCTCACTTGGGGTTTTATTGTCTGATAATGTTATTTTTATATGAAGTAAAACAAACTCTCTTTCTTTCACGAAAATTTTCTTATGAAATTTATTACCAGCCAAAAGAAAGCCCAAATGAGGTGATTGCGCACATTTTACAAAATAAGACCTCAAGTCTAATATAAGGAGATAAATCTTTGCATAAGGCTCTGCAATTTTATCGGAATATCAATAGTTTTATGATTATATTAAAAAAATCTAAGCGATTAATTAAATAGACCAATATCATTCTTCTCTGCTATTTTGATATTTTTAGCTTGTTTTTGTTGATATTGTTATCAACAAACTTTTCTGAAAATCTGAACAAAATAGTCAATAAATTCACGAAGAGCTTCCTTTTTCTATTGAAAAAAGACCTATCTACTGATTTCATTAAAACAAATAAAATGTATCTGAAATATAAAACAACCTATCTACACTTGAACGAAAAGTATGAGATTTCACAAAATTTTTTTTTTTTATAAAAGCTTGTCATCCTTTTAATACAATATTATGAACTTTGATTGGTGAATATTTGTACACTGAAAGATTTAATCGGTTTTTTGCTCCTCTGAAAAGAGTTTTTTTTTTTTGGTAGATATTTAATATTGAATATAAGCTCTCGATATTTTTTCCGATTTTATTAAAAATGCAAAAGCTGTGGAACATCCCTGCAGTGTAATCAACTAGATTTATACCAGTCAACAACTAGTTGGAAATATCCAACAACTAGTTCGATTTATGTCCTATTCTCATAGAACCGACTGGTAGTTTTTACGTGGTGATGTCATTGGAAAAGACAATTGTCTTACTATAGATAAGGTTTTAACTAGTTAACAACTCATTTTTTATGTAAAGTAAAATTCTAGTTGGGTTGTGACTAGTTTTTAACCAATATAGTAATTATCGAATTAAAACTAGTTCATAGGTTCATATTTTTTCAATAGTTCATAGGTTCAAAGAACATATATTTTTACAACAAAATATTAGCTAAAGGCTAAAGTTAAAGCTATTTGATGAAATACCATGTTTATGGTATATATATACTAAGTTCTAATCTACTACAAAGTTGCAATAAAAACATTTAAAAATGAGAGTATATGTCGCATTAATATAATTCAAGATAGTTTATCAACTACATGTTTTTAAATTAGTTTTTATATGTTTTAATTTGTTTATTATTAGTTTGTTCCAATGGGGTACCCAGCTCCAACTGGTTTTGGAACTGGTTGATTTTGATAATATGTAGTATAGTTTGATTTTGGCTAGTTTTACAACTGGTTTAATGTGACTTGACAAAAACTAGTTGGGTTTAAACTACTTTTGCAACTAGTGAATCGTGACAAAATATAAACTAGTTTGTTTTGACTAGTATAAATACTACTCATGTTTTAATGCTGACTAGTCTTACACTGCAGGGTAGTATGTTGCACAAGGATATTTAATTCAAAATCGATATGTTATGTATAAAAAAGCAATATTAAAATGTTTTTTTCTTGGGGCACAAAAATATAGAAGTAAATACATAATAAAAAGCATTAACTACAAATACAAAAAGAAAACTCAGTGTCTGCCTGTAGATACCGCTTTTTCATCTCTTTTTATGTATACACCGCATTTTTTGCTTTAATTATTGCTTTAATTGTTAGATACGACATTTTTGGGTTAAAATATTAAGCAATTGAGCAAAAAATTTGCAATTTTTATTTTCTTTCCTTGAAAGATGATTAAGAAAAAACTATAGAACAAATGTTGATGTTCATGCTAGATGCCGCACTCTTATTATGACGGCAGTATATCTCTTGCATCTTTTTCTTTATTTTTATCACATACAATTTAATTTTTCACCAAAGAAGTGACTTCAAAACACAGTTTTTTATTTTGCTTATGCACAAAAATACAATCAACAATTCTTAAAACGTATAACTGTGGACAAGCCTTGATATCTTTGTTAAAGTAAACATCAAATAAGCCAGTCAATCCACTAACTGCACCATGTTAAACGATATCATGCTTGCTGTGAAATCCAAGTTGCAAGCAATACAAAGGCTGGGCTAAAATAAAAGCGCAACTTAATAATTATAATGAATGAAATTAAAAAAAATAGTAAATTAAAAGCACGAATGTAGACAGATGAGAGTCTTAAAAAGGCAGATATGCAGACTGACAAAGTGACAGCGCGATAAACATTTCGAGGCAATTGCAAAGTAAAAGGGAAAACAGCAGCCAGCAACAACAACACGCACGAAAAAAAAACATAAGCACTTGAAACAACAACTACCATTGGCAGGTTCAAGTTTCCAAGTCAAGCATGCAGCAGCGCGTAAGACCGCTAGGCAGCAGCCATGTGTTTTATTTACCTTGTTGCCATATTTGACCATAAACAGTTGAGAGATAAGTTAAAAAAAAAAAATTAACAAAGTAGCAATACATAAACGAAGTGAAATTATAAACGCTTATTTTAAATAAATGTACTCATTACTTTAGAGTATTATTATAATGCCAGAAACAAGAAAACCAAAAATTTACCAAAAAAATAAAAAAAAGGAAATAAGTTAAAAAGTTTTCAATATTGAGTGCAACAGTGTTTTTTTTATTGTATTTTTCCAACCATATACAACATAATTAATGATGCTTTTACTTGGCTAGGCTATAAAGATCTCGAGACAATAATAACCATAACAACAACAACAATATAAACAACAAATAAACAAGCATTTGAAGTTGCTGCTGCTGCCATTGTTACATGAACTTGTTGCTGCTGGTGCTGCTGTTTATTGCTAGCATCTTCTGCTTTTTATGATTCAAATATAAAAGCAGAGAAAGCATTTCTCTCCAAGTACCAACACACGCTAATGTAGACACACATGCACACACTCTCAGCGCTGAGCAAGTCTTCAAAGCAGGTTTTAGTATCGGCTTAAAACTTACTGTTCGAATTATGCGATTCGGTTTATACGTGTTAGCATCTTGTAAGCAATTTACTAAACTTAACAATTCTGAGAGCTTTTTTACAGGCAACTGCGATTTGCATTATAACGCTGTTGTTGTTTTTCCTTTCCTTCGTTCACTGCTATTGCTGTTTACAGTGAAATGAGCGTAAAACGAAAGACTTAAGCAACAAACCTGCTCCGTCTGGTCGACGCTGCACTGCTGAGGTAAAAGCCAAAAAATGCTGAAGCAACCATAGTGAAGAGCACACATGCTATATAAATTGTGAAGAAGTTTGGGAAATTGTATCATTTCATCCTTTCACGTCCGAACGGCAACACTTGTTTCCGCAACATCAAAAAGTAAAAAAAAAAAAACTAAAACAAAGCGGACCAAAAAATATATAATAACAAAAAAGTGAAAAAAGTGTTACAACGGTACGGCGGCGACGACGACGACGACGACGGCGACGACGACCCCCAAGAAGAGAAAGTGACGCTTGTTTTTGTGTTTAGTACAACAACAAAAGTTAAGGACTATAAATTTAAATCAGTGCAATTTAAACACTAACAAAGAGATATACATAAGAAGAAATGTCTCATAAAAGTTTAGTTTTTTGTGTTTTGTGCCTGGTCTCACTAGCTGCTGCGCTGCCCGCCGAAGAAACACGCAGCCATGCCCGCAGTGCCGACAACGACATCATGGATAGCATCTACAGCGACTGCCTGCGTAAGGATTCAGTGTCGTGTGTGAAGTACAAGCTGTTCAACTTCGTCGACAAAGTGCTTGCCGTACGCGATCAGTTTGCACTGACCGAAGGCGTAACTGTTGTGCGTTCGCCTGATGCTAAACCAGCTGAGGCTGCACGTGCTATTTCCGGTGATGAGTCGTTCGAGTCGTTGGCTCTTAATCGAATCTCCAGCTTCCTGAACACGCACACCATCAAGGTTGAGCTCAAGGGCGCCGATATTGTGCAGGCAGTAAGCTCAACTGGGCGTGCCTTGGAAGATGTTTCGGAATCACTGTTCGGTGGCTCCGATGACCCCAATGCGCCTGAGGAGAGCCGTGGCAAGAAGAAGAAGGCTGCCAAAATCCTGGGTCCGATCATAGCTTTGATTGCTCTGAAGGCTGCTGCTCTATTGCCATTGTTATTGGGGGCCATTGCTCTGATTGCCGGTAAGGCTTTGTTGATTGGTAAGATTGCCTTAGTTCTGTCCGCTGTCATTGGTCTCAAAAAGTTGCTGTCGCAAGAAAAGCACGTTACCTATGAGGTCGTTGCTCATCCACACCATAGTGCCAGTCACTCGGTCAGCCATGATTCGTACGGTAGTGGCTATAGCGCTGATGCGGGCTCATCTGCCTCGTATGGCAGCTCTGGTCATGGTGGCTGGGGACGTTCTATCGATGCACAAGACTTAGCCTATGGAGCTCAGAAGCCAAAAGTATAAGTTTGGCTGGCGTCATAGAATAAGAAGTAGAAAAAGAAGCAGATTCAGTAGGCGCAAGAAGACACTTCAGCCCAACGACTTGCAGCAACATAGACTTTAGGACAAAACTGCCAATGACAGCTAATTCGCCTCAAAGACAGCAAACAAAAAATCACACTTTAATTTATTTATTTATCAACAATTATTATTTTTTTTTTAATTTACTTAATTTATTTAATTTATATTGGAAAAACGTTAACAACATTTTAAACACTATATCACCGTAACATATTGTCTAGTATGCAACCCAGACGAAGACTTCGACGAAATTTAAAAGAAAAAGAATAAGAATTTGTCGAAGAAAGACAAGAAGAAGTAGTAGAAGAATAAGAAAATTGTGTGTGTGCATTTATATATTATATAATATTTATTATTATACATATATGTAAAAACTAATTTTATTTATTGTTATGTAGTATATTATGCTTTTAGTACGATTCTTAACCTTAAGTATATGTAAAGAAACGAAGAAAACAAAAAAAAATCCATTGAAGAAGAAAAAATCCAATGAGAGATGAAGTCGGTACCTTGATTGCATAGAAATGTAATACTCATTTTAATGAAAGAAGGAAAAGAAGAAGTTGTTGCAATTCTAAACTTAAAGTTTAGTTTGTAAAAATTGCCAACTTCTTATCTTAACCAAACCAATTATTATCAGCTACAGCTATTAAATTCTAAGCTTTATTCACTCATAATCTTCTCTCTGACTTTTTGTGCACTATATGTAAGCTTCTAAAGCGCTATCTCTTTATTTTCACATAAGCTTTGCTCTTCTCTCTCTCTCTCTCTCTCTCTCTACTCTGCGCTTGTTTTATTTTTATTACTTAACTATCCTTTTATCTGTACCTTTCTTATCTCGACTCACTTTTCGTAAAGCTCTTATACCAAATATTCTGTTTTTAATCTCTGTTAATTTCTTTCTTTCTAACTCTCACTATATCTATTATTTTTTTAAGCCTCTCTTTTGACTTAATCTGTAGAGATATTTAAACTGTTTTTCACTTTATCTTATTTAATATTCTCTTAAATGAAACATAATTCTAGTCTCAAATACTTTTCTACACACTTTTTTACAAACTATCAAACTAGTACTTTATTTCCTCTAAACGGTTTTCACTTTGAGCCTTAGCTTAATTCTATTTCTATCTCTGTATTTCATCAACTATACATCTCCTTTTCTCTGTTTCACGTTAAAAATTTCATCTTTTTAACTATTTCAATCTGGAAAAATAAAGAAGTCATAGTTTTGGTCATAAAGTCGCCATAACTTGCCATAGTTTTCTAAAAAAATAAAACTGTTTTTCTATAACTCATCACTATGAACTCTCTAAAGCTTTTAAAAAAGTTCTCTCACTCTATAGACTCGATATCCTTTTAATTCTTCACTAAGAAAAACTTGACACTTTCTCTTTTACAAACTTTCTCTATATTATCAACTTTCACTGCCACTTTCTCTTTTTCAAAACACTCGTTTTCTCTAACTATCTTTTTTCAACAGATCTGTCTTACTCTTTCTTACATTTATGAGAATTCACTCTAATAACTCTAAAGCTACCTCTCTTTCACATTTTTTTCACTGTCTGTATCTCTTTATTTTATTTACTCTGTTTCTTTCTCTCTTCATTTCACTTTCTAACTTTAATTTCAACGATCTTATTAACTCTCTAGTCTCTTCTCTCTATTTTCATGACTGAAAAAAACCCACACCAATTAATTTTATTTTTAATCTATTTAAACTATTTTTACTCTAACAGTTGTTGTTAATATTTAAAATGTTTCTCTTACAATGTATTCTTACATTCCTTTTTAAAACCAAGTTTTAATTTTTATATGCTATCAATATATTTATTTTTTTTTTGTATATTTTGTTAAGTGAAACATGGTCAATTTTTGACAGGTCTATTAATTAATCATGCACCACATTCATACAGTGTAGGTAGATTATTTATACCTACTGTTACAAATAGAAGACACAAACGATATTATCATTGCTATGCTTAATTCACTCATCATACAAACAAACAACAGAACCGTTAACACACACAAACATTGTATACTTTTCTTAAGGTATTGTAATTATTCTTTGTCATTCTGCATTTCATTAATAAATGAATAAAATCACAAAAAAAAAAATACAATAAAATCGATAAAAATAAATAGAATTTTATTTAAATCTTTTTAAATTTTTATACGATGGTTAAAACGGCAATTTTATATGTTATTGTTGCAAGCCCGGACATCCTCAAAAATTTAGGTTTTAGGTTGTAGTGTCCCAGGATTCTACTCGACTCTATCTACAAGAATATTAATAAAAGGGTATGCGAAACTCTTCCGAAAGCTTTTTACATTGGCTTTGAAAAAACCATCCGGTTCCAAAATAAGCTCAATTTGGTTGCAAAAGCTGGTACATTTGATTTGGCTGCAAAATCTGTCCAAATATTATATAACTAGAGTCTCACAGCACAAGTTCGTATACAAGACCAGCCAACTATTTATTATCTCTATATATTTTCGTCGATGAATTTGCAAAATCTAACAAACTGAGAGTTAAGATTTAACAAACTACCCATCTTCAATGTTAAATGCACAAAAAATAATTGTTTAAAAGTCTAAGACTAAAAAGTTTGGAGGTCCGGCGAAGTAATTTTTTTAATTTTTTTTTTGTTTTAAAAACCTCAAGGATATCTTGCTTCAAAGCTTTAAAACGATTTTTTTTTAAACGTAATCAGCTAAATGTACTTTTTTTAAGTATTTCTAAAGTACAATATATTGAAAATTCAAAAGATTAACGAAATTATATCACATAGTCCAGAACGCTTCATAATTGCGAGCTGTCTATTGTTATATTGTTAATAAAACATGCTTTTTTACAATTAAAGATGCCAGTAATATCTATTACAATTAGTGTCCAGCCGAATATTCGGTTTCGGTTACGGCCAGTTTCGGCCCTTTTTGTCAGTTTCGGCCAGTTTCGGCCAGTTTCGACTATTCGGCCTCAATATGGCCCAACTTTTGGTAAAAAATATTTGCATCAGTCATTTAATTCAAATATAAAAATATTTACAACGCAATGTACAAAACAAAAATTATTAATTCGTCTATAATTTGATTTCTCATATTACCGAAAAGCATTTTGGTTAATTTTATGCGTTCGATACTATCATTTTCGTTTCTATCATCTCTATTGCAATTAATATTTTAGTTTTATAGGTACTGAAACCAAAACATGATAATTAAACTTCCGAGCGTATACTGTGTGAGAGGAAAAAGGAAAAACACGAAGTATTTCCATTTTTATAATACTTAACCCTTAAAAAAAAATACTTTGTTTTGTAGTTCTATAAAAATGTACATTGTAGATGCATACTATTATGAGTGTGTACTGAAGATATAAAGTATGCAATGCTTTTGTAATATAAAATAAAATAAAAAAATTATCTCATTTATTATTATAGTAAACTTCAATTAATTCCTATAAACTTTAATATTCAAATAATACTTTTTTTATAACAAATTTTTTTCTTATGTGTATGAAAGTACTTTTGTTTCCTTTTAATAAAAAAAAATTATTTACATAAACTTAAATTTCATATAAATAACCAGTTTCGGTTTCTGTTCAAATCGGGTCTATTAATAACAGAATATAATAGGGTCTATTTTGAGACAACGTTGCTCAGTCAATTTAAATGCGATTTTCTTAAATAGGGTATCATTGGAAATTTTATTTTGAGGGAAAAATACTAAACTTTAAAAAAAATTCCAGTTACATGACCCATTATTAATTTCAAAGTTTAATGCCATGCCAGCAACGGCGCTATATTTTTTTAATTTTCATTATTTTAATTATTTTACGTTCCATTAACTTTCTAAAGATATAAAATGAAAATGTGTTCTTTGGGTTCAGAAGTTATGGCGTATATTCTTTTTCAACGAATTCAAATAGCGTTTTTATTTATTGTGAAAAGACTACAATGCATAGAGACTAAAAAAATTTTTACGTAAATAATATAAATAAAAATTTTGAAAGTATATTTTTTGTTTGTTGTTAAACGCGTCTTCTCCTCATTAGGTGGCATAAAAATATACCTTCTCAGCTGGTGTCAAGATATTTTGGTCCCAATTTATTGGAAACAAAAAAAAATCAAAGTGTATATTAATAAAATTACGACAACCTTAACTACTACTTATTATAAGGTTTGGTTACAATTTTCCACCGCTACGGGGATCAAAAGTGTTGAAAATGACAGCATTTTTTAATAATATTCTAACTCATTCTGTACTAAAGGCTGTAGCTACAAGTACCCTTATTAAAATGCACTTTGATTTTTTTGTTTCCAATAAATTGCGACCAAAATATCTTGACCAATTTTTTTATGCCCCCAATCGATAAGAAAAGAAACAAAAAAATTTCAAAATTGAATTTTCAAGATTTTTTTTTTACTACAACAAGAAAAAAAGGACATTGTTTCAAAAACTGAAATATCACAACTCTAGCAATTTATATCCGATTGTTATGTTTTACAGCTCATTTTTAGGGACAATTTAATAAAAAACGAAGTGCATACCAGTTTTAGGCACAAATTAAGGTTTTATGTGTTATATGTTATATGTAAAAAGTAAAAAGATGTTCATATGGTTTTCAATTTCAAATTTAAATAGCTTTCATGGTCGGGTAAATAATTTCCGATTACTTAAATTTTGATATTTTTATTGTTTTACATCAAAAGGAACGATTTTTCAGACATCCATTTTAAGAAAAGTATTTTAGAAAAATAAGGTCACCCTTAATATGCATATGTATTTAAATCGCTATATCTGGGGTTGTGCTATTCTGATTAAGTTCGTTTTGAGCCTGGAAGATAGATAATTAGTTGTTTTTTATTTATATTTTAAAATGTATTTTTGTATGATTTAAAATAAATGTATAAAAATTTAATTAACTTTTTTGACAGCCCAAATTCTCAAAAGAATGGAGCGATTTTTTATGGGTTTAAAATAAATTTTTGTTCACCGCGCATTTTATGTGTGTATTAGACTGTAAAAAAAATAACTTTATTAATTTTTTGTACGGGTCAAGGGCTTAAATAATTTAAAAGGGTGCAAAAACACACATTAATGTCATTTACCTTGATCAAGGGCATTAAAAACTGTTTTCATTGAATTTTTAGACATTTATTTTAAATCGTAAAAAAATATACTGTACAATTAAAGAACAAAAAATTATCTATCTAACAGGTAAAAAAAAAAAACTAAATTGGAATAGAACAACTCCAAATATAGCAGTCTTAGCAACACAGGATTTGACTATATCTACTGTATATTTAATTTTATTAAATAAGGAAATAAAAAAAAATGTTGGTCCCATACCTATGGTGTTTATGCAAATTTTCCAATCTTTTATGTACTGTATGTTGACTCCTAGAATATGCATGTCTTGCCGACTGACAAACTTTCCTTCATAGGGTAATATAGCCCTTCTTTAAAAAATTCTTTATCGCCAAAAAGACGAAGCGGCAAATTTTTTTTTTTATACTAATCCTGTACAACATCTTTTAAAATCTGCTCTGTTTAAGATTGTGTTTAATTTAATAACTGCGGCTTTTTCGAGATGCGTTTCAACTAAATTCGAAATACACTTTGCACTTAGCTTGCTAGTTCTCTTCTGCAAAACTTCTGGGACAAGTAAATTTTTTGTTTCTTCTTTAAAAGTCGCGTATTTTTTGTAACAAACTTTGCCTTTGCATTGCTTTTTATTGAAATATTTGCAACTGACACTATTTCAGCGCAAAATATTTTCTAATTGACACCGAAATTTTCTACGTTTGGCCAAAAACCAGCCCAATACTCTACACAGCAACCAGAATAGCATATGTTTTTTACACCACACGACAGTAGTGATCGATCTTAATGACCGACACAAACAAAGACAATTTTGCAAGCACCACTTGTTCTTGTTTGAAAAATTGTCTTTGTTTTGGTTTTGACAAAAGCCTGAATTCTCCAACATGAACATTTTGACGCAAACATAAGTGTAAAACTGAAACACAGAGAATTGTTGAGATCAATCTTTGTTTGAGTTTGTGACGCACAAGCAAATATTAAAACGAATAATTCATGTTGGATGATCAACAACACGCCAACTCCGTTACACATTAAAAGGAAATGAAAATAAAATTTTGTGTTGTATGCTTCAAGCAAATGTTTGTGAGTGAAGGTTTGTGAATATTCTGAACCCTGCTGGTAGCCAATATTCAAGAGCGTGTGTTTGAGTTTCATGAACAACATAAAAACATTTGTAGTTTTATAAATGCCTCCAGCATATTCTCTGACTGAGACCATGGTATAATAAGTAATAGGTAGGAGTGACATTTCGTTTTTCAACCATCGAATGTCAAACAAAAGAAAACAAAATAGAGAACGTGTGACACACACATTGGCCGCAATGGTTGTGAATGGATCATTTAATTGCAAAAGTTTCTCACTCAAATTCTAAAAAAACAGTTGCCAACTATTGACTCCGCTGAAAGCTGCCAATGTGTGTGACACACGCACTTTATATTGTTTTCTTTTGTATGAAATTCGATTGTCGCAGCTTGTGAGAAAATAAGTAGTTGTCTAGGCTACCTAATAATAATTTTATCATGACTGGGATTGCATCGTCCAAAAGCATTTGTTTCTTATTTCAGCTACCATAAGCCTTTAGTATCTTTTTTAGAATATAATGCAATGACGCAAACAGTGAAAATAATGTAAATTAAATTCAATGAAATTTATGTAAATACAAATTCTATGTATACGTATTTTAAGTGTATATTAATTATTTCTATAAGTTTAATTTGTATTTTTGTTTATGTTTCACTTTTTTTTTACTAAAACCCACAATTTAAAATATAATGAAATGATACAAGACGAATATAATGTGCAT
Source organism: Dichetophora obliterata (assembly GCA_963920525.1). Classification (NCBI taxonomy): domain Eukaryota; kingdom Metazoa; phylum Arthropoda; class Insecta; order Diptera; family Sciomyzidae; genus Dichetophora; species Dichetophora obliterata. Next base: position 288,956,008 of record OY986435.1, read on the forward strand.
AAATGATGAACCGGATATACGGATGAACCGAATCGGGGGCAAAAAATAACCTGCACTTTGCTTGCTATGTTTTATATTTTTCTTATAGAAGATCTAAAATGCATGCATTAAAAAAGACTTCAAGACGAATCAAATAAAATATCATATATAAAAAATAGAAAATTTATTATATTTTATGAGGATTTTTTTCATTCAATAGTGCTCTCTGTATTTTATTTTTATATCTGCAATATTTAAATAAAATGTAATAATATAGTTTGGTGTAGTTATAAAATAAAAATGCTATCTGAATAAAAAATATTTGAAAGATTTAATCAAAGTCTGGAGAAGTGAAAATATAAAACGTTTTTCCGATTGGCATGAAAATTTTTATAAAGCAAAGAAGCGGTCAGTGGCAGGACAAAGTCTTCCAGAGAATACTATTATTTTATATATAGGTTTTCGCCTCGGTCGGCAGTTTCTCAACTGCTATACTTTTTTTATTTATTATTCTTTTGTTATTCATTTTTTATTCTTTATTCAATTGTTATGCATTTTTTATTTATGGCTTGGGACTGAAATGAATAAAAAATGAAGAAAGAATAACAAATGAATAATGAATAACAAACTAATAATGAATAAAAAATGAATAATGAATAAAAATGAATAATGAATAAAAAATTAATAATGAACAAAAAATGAATAATGAATAAAAAAGGAATAAAGAATAAAAAAAGAATAATTAATAACAAATGAATAATGAATAAAAAAAGTATAGCAGTGAGGGGACTGCCGACCGAAGCGAAAACCTATATATAAAATATTAGTATTCCCTGGAAGACGTCGTCCTGCCACGACCGCCTTACTGCTATATAAGAATTTTCATGCTAATATAGGGCTTCGAACTATCCTACATGTAGGATGGATTTGACAGGTCGGATGGACATGTAGGAATGTGCGAAAGCTCATACTGCAGGTCATACTACATAAAGGATGAAAATCAAAAAGTTCTAAAAGTTACGCCATGATCTTGTTCTTCTCTGTGCGTCCTTGTTTGTAGATTTCCTTGGTAATTGTTGATGGCGCACTTAGTTGGAAATTTTTTGTAGACGTTGTAGAATTGTGTAGCTACAGTCGGCATATGAAATTAGAATTATTTTGTAGATTAGAATGTAGAATTTAGAATTATTTTTGTTAAGAGCCTATAGCAATTTATTAAATTTTTTATATATAACTGAAAATATTTCTTTTAAGCAAAAGTAATACCATATCAAAAATAAATATAATTTAAGTAATTTATTTAAATTATTTCATTATTGAATTATTATAAAAAATTAAAGCTTATTTATATCTATTTAAATCATGTTTACCAAATGGTGAATTTCTATATTGCGTTGTGTATTAAAAATAGAATATTGTAAAATTAAGAAATATCTATATCATATAAATTATATATAATTCATATAAGAAATTGATGCTTAACAGTTTAAAAAATAGAATGCTTAGGATAAGCAGACTTTAGTTATCCAATTACTACTGAAAACATTAATTATTTTGCAGGTTTATTACGTAATTGTTATTATATAAATATACATAAATACTCTTTAAATTTCCTGAATGAGCTAAGTTGTTCATATATATGAACTATATATATATGTGTATTTGTATATATATGTATGTATGTATTTTCGATACGGTAACACTTTTACAAAAAACAAATAGATTTACCAATACTATACTATATACTCTTTAATTCATATGTATAAACTGCTTTCTAAATTAGTTCAATGTCATATGCTGACTGTAGCTACAAATAAACATCTACAAAAATTAAAGCTTACTGTACAACAATAACTACTTAGCAAATTTACAACAACAACGCAAAGAGAATGACAAAATCCCAGCGGTTGCGCAGCTTTAGAGGGGATGAACCGAATTGGCGGCGTAAAATATACAGCACTTTGCATGCTATATTTTCTGTTTGCCTGCTAGCAAGATCTCAAGTGGAGGGATGCATTAAAAGAGACTTCAGAGCTAACTCAAGTGGAGGGAGGCATTAAAAGAGACTTCAGAGCTAACTGCTGAAATAAAATAAAATTTAAATTTTTCATATTTGTAATTTGTTTGACTGTTGTGAAGTCTCTTTTTATGCCTCCACTTTAGATCTTGCTAGCAGGCAAACAGAAAAAATAGCAAGCAAAGTGCTATTTCTTTTTCTTCGCCAATTCGGTTCATCTCCTCTAACGCTGCGCAATCGATGTGATCATGTCATTCTCTTTGCGTTTTTTGCGATTTGCTTGGTAATTGTTGTTGTACAGTTAGCTTTAATTTTTTTGTAGATGTTATTTGGTAGCTACAGTCGGCATATGACAATCGAAGTATTTTTATAACGCTTTATATATACGTACATAAAAACACTTACACAAAAAACCTGCAAAATAAATTTATATGTACAGTTGTAATTGAATTACTACAGTCTGCTTATCATAAGCGTTCTATTTCTTACCGCCTAATGTTGTAAATCGAAAACGCAAACAAATGACAGGTAAGACACGAGAAGCAATACCTTTTTTTATACAAAATTCTATTGCTTCTCGTGTCTTGCTTGTCGTTAGTTTGCATTTTCAATTTCCAACACTAGGCGGTTAAACTGTCTACGTACATTTATTATATTTAATTATATATAAATATATACTATTTCTTTTTCTTATATATTCTTATTTAAATACACAGCACAAACTATATATAGCGTGCATGTGTATTGTGTTATTATATAAAAAGATATAAATAAGATTTAAATTTTTAAATTAATAAAATGATTATGATGAATACAATAATGAAATAGTATAAAAAAATGATATGAATTATATGTTTATATATAGTAAATTTAGTTAAAAGAAATAGTTTTAGCCATTTATACAAAATTTCAAAAATTGATTTAAACTCTTATCTAAAATAAATCAGTTGTCATATGCCGACGGTAGCTAAAAAAGTCTAAAAAAAATTCCAGCTAACTGTACAACAACAATTACATTTCAAATATACATCAACAACGCAGTGAGAATGGAAAGGTTCACAGCGGTTGCGCAACGTTAGAACGAATCGGCGTCAGAAAATAAACCGCATTTTGCTTGCTATGCTTTCTGTTTGCCTGGTAGCAAAATCTCAAGTGGTGGAATGGCAAAATTAGACAAGATACTGTTAAAGCGGAAAGCCGGTGACCGAAACTGACATTTCATGTTGAGATGCCGAACGATGTTGACATTTCATACAAAATATGCAACCAATGAGAATGCAATATGAAAGCAAAAATTGGCCAAAATACCAAAATGGCTGAGTTTGACAGTTATGGTCACTAATACAGAGAACACATTCAGCCTTAACACTACCTTGTCTAGTTGTACTATGAGTCAAAAGGGACTTCACGGCCAGTCAAAAAAAAACCAAATTTCAAAAATTTTAAATTTATTTTATTTTAACCTACAGCAGCTCTACATATAAATTGAAAAAGCTATATCATTCAATGTTTCGCAGCGGAGCAAAGGGAGGGAAAAAACGATGCGTCAGTAGAGGAACTTATTGATGGTTGCTTGCTATATTTGCTGAGCGCCTTGTAGTCAAGATCCAAGAGCCTCATTTAAAAACCTACTCGCTGTCTGTATTGATGACGAGAGTTACTCGCAAAATGACGATGAGGATGACGTAAACCAAAGATTTACCCTCTACCAAAATCGTTCAACGAGCCTAAAGAAGTTTTCACTTAAAAAAACAATAACGAAAGTGCTTGAGTTTGTGTGTGCGTGGGCCAACGATATCCCGATGCATCACCAAGTGCAGCAAAGTTAAATTAGCTTTCTTTGCTGGTGAACGTCCTCCAAGTACCACCAGCAACAGCACAAGCAAGTACAGCGCAAATTTCTTGCTAGCCAACATGTGCCAACAAGTGTCACCAGCAACAACACAAGCAAATGAAGCGCAAATTCTCCGCTTTCAATTTATTTAATTCACGCCGGAGTATAATGGCAGAAATTTGCCTCTGCGCTTGAGACATGCTGAAATGGTGCTTCTGAGATATTGAAGAGTTGACCAGTCAATTGAATTGTGCTGCACTTGCTGGTGCTGCTGGTGATGGCACTTGGAGGATGTTGGCTAGCAACAAATTTTGCACTGCGCTTGCTGGTGATGGCACTTGGAGGACGTTCGCCAGCAAAGAAAGCCAATTTAATTTTGCTGCCTTTGCAGATGCACCGGGAGATCGTTGGCCCACACACACGCACACACAAACTCAAGCACTTTCGTTTTTTTTTTTATTATTTTGTTATTTTTTAAGTTTTTTAAGTTTACAATATTACAAGTTTACGAAATAAGTTGCAAGTACAAGAACTCGAATGAAATATGTCGCAAATTAAATAAAATGCAAATTATATAAAATATTTGCGCTTAGACACGATCGAAATGTGAAACGTCAAAATTTGCAATTGTCAAAATTTCATCGTCCATTTGACACAGCAAAAAAGACAAATTTATTTCAACACACACAAATTTTATTCAACCTGATATTTTCTACCCTACCACGACTGAAAAGTTTCCTTTTGACACTTTACACGGAGGTTACACGAGACAGTACTGTTAAGACAGTCGCAACACATTCACAAATTTTTACCCACACACACTAACTTTTGCTACTGTCTGCTCTACTGTCTTAAGTTTTTTGCAGACATTTGGCGGGACAGTAGCTAGGAGAGTAGAATGATATTTAGCATATCAAGTGACAGAATACATGAAAATTTAATAGAATTAATTGAAAATTTGCAATACTTTGGCGTACTCGTAGTTTTAACAAAAATTTTCTTCATAAAATAGAAATTTTTAACTATTTTGTCTACTGTCTTGCCAACTGTCTTACCAACTGTCTGTACTCATTTTCACAGACACAAAGTTTAACAATTAAAACGTATTTTTCACTATCTTAAGAGTACTGTCTCGTGTAACCCCCGTGTTATAAAAAAATTTATTAATAAAACAATGATAGTTGACAACTCTGAAAATAAAATGCCGCAGTGGTGAAAAAAAAACAAGTGTGAAAATTGTCAAACTTTGTTAATAAAATAAGAGCATGTATGTAATTATTTGAATGTTCAACATATTCCTTTATCACAACTTAAAGATTTAAATGTTAAAACACTCAATCCATACATTATTTTTTCTTGTTTGCAAACGAAGTTCCAGCAGAAAAAGAAGAAGATCGTTCCATTTTTAAATCTCACCATGAATAGCAGCTGTTTAAGTAAAAGCAAATTTTTCAAAAATGTTGACAAATACAACAACTGAAGAAATTGCCAAACTTTAAAAGCATATATAGACCAATATAAAGCGAATTAATAATAAGTTTTGGTTGCAAACATCTTATTGCAACCAAACTTAAGTATTTATATACTAACAAACGGATTATATGCATTAATTTCAGGAGTTGCCAAGTGATTTCTTTGTGAGCTTGCGGCCGATTAAGAACAAGAGTGACGATAATTGTTGATATTTTTATGCACAAATACATGCAAACATTTTTTGAGGTTATGTTTTCTAATTTTCCTATCTTGTTATCTTTGTTTTTGTATTGATGGCGAGAGTGCCTCGGAAAAATACGATGACGCAAACCAAAGATTTACCCTCTACCAAAATCGTTCAACGCGCCTAAAGAAGTTTTCAGTTCAAAAGTTTTCACTTCAGAAATGAAAAATAAAAAACAAAAGAATAATGAATAAAAAATTAATAACGAATAAAAAATTAATAATGAGTAAAAAAAGATTAATTGAAAACTCTGAAATTCTTTGTGAATTGCTTTCTTTGTGAATAGCATTTTTATAGCATGAATAAAAAAAAATTATTTATTATTCTGCATAACGAAAATTATTAATTAAAATGAATAATTAATAATTTTTTAAAAATTAATGTGATTTAAAAATTTTATTTATAAATCAATTTTGCATTCATTGAAAGCATTCTTATGTAGTTATTCAGTTGTACTTAAATTTCTGAATATGAATGCCGATTTTACAGCTCTGAAATGGACACATGTTACTGTTATGTAAACAGGCACATGTTACCACATTGTGTTTATCGCATGTTTGAATTTTAAAAACACATCGTTAAAAGAACTCTAAACTATTAAAAAATATAGTATATATATTTTTAGAAGAACATTACTTACATTTTAATCCTTTCCAATGAAAAATGTATAACTAGATTCAAATAAATTTTATAAAACTCACTGCACTTCACTTTTTACACTGTTTACTGCTTGACAGCTAAAAACAAATAGAGCCCTCAAACTATGTCGGATGCACGTTCGATAAAGTAACGGGACTTTTTCGGTGACCCTACACACATCACACTTGTCGGATGAACGTCGGATGGACTTCATTGGGACATGTCCATTAGGACGTATCGAAAAATTTAGATCGTGTTCTAAGAGGTCTCAAAAGTTGCATAGGGTGGTCAAGATCTACCAAATAAAATTTTAGGAAAAAATAAGGATGTTTTCCTCTCCCGCAAGGACAAAGCTGTTTTCTGAGAAAAACAGTAAAAAATCACGATCTCAAAATGCTTTGATTTTTGTCAGAAAAACTACATATGCCTGAAAGTAAACATAAATAAATAAATACTACAACTAACAATATCCCGCCAAACACAATGCTTTTCTCCATTTTTACCCGAAAGGGTCTGTGTGAAGGATATTCGAATCTAAATGTACATTCGAGGTAGCACAGAACTTTTGATTCCTATCTGATTGTCTAAATTTTGGCAATTTTCATTATTGTGTTGACGTTTTCCTTAAATTTGGCGAATTAATAATTTGTAAATTAATAAACCACGATTTTTTTCCTATTTCAATTTTTTTAAAAATTTTTCTGTCCCACATGAATTTTATTATTTCGTTAAAACACCTCATTTCAGCGTTCACAAAAAATTTTATGCAAAAGTTCTGAGTTTCTGAGCTTGCCATTCGATGGGTCTCAATTGACTTCACAATTTTTGTTTAGAAGTGTTTTAATGAAATAATAACCAAAAAGGAGATATGAACAAAATTGTTACATTTCAGGCTTGAAGTAACTTTTTTTAAATATCAAAATAGGAAAAAAATCGTGGCCTTTTCCTGCTGTTTTAAAAAAGATATTTTTAGACAGGGTTTCGTTGAAAACTATTTGCAGAATCTGAATTGAGAAAATTATCTTCGGTACCACTTCTGGCATACATTTCTTCAAAACATGAAAATGCATATGCGAAATATATGCAAATTATTAGTTCGCCATATTTAACCTTCGTCGGTCCCTTATTTTTAGAAACGATTAGGTCCCTTATGTGTAAATTTTACACTCTTTTCTAGGAGCCATATTTTTGTTGATGAATGAAATAAATGCGATCTAATCGTTTTAATTATTTATTAATTTATTAATTTTAAAAGAAATAAAACAATTTTCAAATCAATATAAAGGAAAACAATTCAAAATAAAAATGAGAAATCAGGAAAATATCTAAAAAAATCACAAAAAAGCAATTGAAATTAATTCAATCTCCGTTGATGTGCACATTTTTCGCATAGCTTATAGTAGTGTGCCGGACAGATAGATTTAGTACACAAATCACACCGTGTGGCGTGGTTATTTGCGTTCGAGAGATAAGGACACATGTGACAACGAGCTCTCTTCTTGGTGACTGGTTGATGAGTTAGCGTCAATGATCCGACTTGTGGTGGGATGTGCTGCGCTGCAATTGATGTTGATGGCAAATCTGGATTGCGGATGCTGTTAACGACAGCAAGCGCATTCGGATTTCGTGGCAGTCGTTTACGTTGCTGGATGTATGGAGTGCACAACGATTGACCAAGTTCGACCAAAAATAATCTTCTTCTGATATTCTTCTTATGAATATTCCATCCTGGATTCATTGCTGTGTATATAATGAAAGCATTGCATGCCGATATATCAATCATGTTGCAAAAGAGGGCAACTGGCCATCGGTTCACCTTTCTTTTGCATCGGTATGTCGTAACCAACTTATCTAATACGTCGACTCCGCCTTTAGTTCTATTATAAAATTTTATAATTTCGGGCTTTTTTTGTGGGTCGTTCGGATCAATTTCGACAGTTGAATGATAAGTGGAGAGCAGAGTAACAAAGCGACGTTTTTTTGGAACATATGATAGCATGCAAGCACGTAAATTATGGTCGAATACAGCTTCGGTATGATGAATAGTTTTTCTCTTCATATCCACCAATGAAGGAGGAATTTCCTTCCGGTTCTTGCGAACCGTGCCTACCATAGTCATTTGTCGTTGCTTTAGTTTCTTAGCGAGCTGATGAGATGTGAAAAAGTTATCACACGTAACATTTCTTCCATTTAAACCTGAGGAATGAGTAAATAAGTATAGAAATAGTCATAGTTTCTAAGCTACTAAACAAAGCAAATAACTGCAGTACCTTCAGTCATTTCCAGCACCACCCGTTCTCCTTGATTTACTTCTGGTGCGCAGTTACGATCACGTCCAATATATACTTGCAAATTATATGCATACCACGTCTCAGCATCTGTAGCGATCCACAATTTCAACCCATATTTGGCTGGTTTCGATGGAATGTATTGTGTAAATGGTGATCGACCACGAAATGGCAGTAATTGTTCATCGACAGTTACAAAATCACCAACACAATATAAGACCTTTAGCCGCTGCACCCATTTATCGAATATTGAACGTATCGGAGCCAATTTATCTCTCTGTCTTCTTATTTCTTTGTCATCGAAACGCAAACAGCTGTTGACAAGTTTGAAACGTTTTAGTGACATAGTAGATGGAAAAATTGGTCTTCCATGCTTATCGTTCCATAATTCCGTGACGCATTCGCCATTTGAACGGTAAACGCTAGCCAAAATGAGTAAACCAAAAAAAGCATGCAATTCAACCATATCAATGGGCAACCAGTCATCCTTGTACCGACGAAGGCCATACAGACTTGTCATTTCGAGAACAGTTTGTTGAATTGGTTCAATGAATAATAAAAATGTCGTGAGAATACTCGTACACTGAGCCACAGCATATACAGTAGGTCCTAAGAAACACAATAATAATAACTAATAGTATAATAAATGTAATAACAATAGTAATAACAAAATTCAAGTTTACCTTGTCTGGTGGCGAATGAAGTGGACAAATTTCTATTCGAACGATTGAATTCAATGGGTTCTTTGGAATATTGAATTTTTTTTTGTCTTTCGACAGCAGCAGTATATTGGGATCAACAATAGCCGATTGTCTTGTCTCTTGCTGGACAGAATCATCGCTGTCGTACTCATCCTCACTATGTGGTTCATTGTTCTCTGGCACAAAGTCGTCATCACTATCTGAATCAAAATCACCACTCACATCACTTGGATACTCATCGAAACAGGATAAATCCATCGTTTTTATTGAAATTTTCAAATAAAACACCAAACAAAACAGTAACGCGTCTGTTCACGACGTATATTATATGTTCCGTTATAATAAAGAAGAAAAAAGTGGCATTTTGCTCGCCAAGAATGCGTAGTGTAAATATTACACTTAGGAACCTATTAGGGAAATTTAATAGTGTAGGGTAGCAGCGACATCTACCGTGAAAAAAATGTCAAAAATATAAACTTTACTTTCGATTTTTACATTGAGCCAAAATCTAAGCTCGATTTAATGAACTTATAATTAAGAAATATAACCTTAAAGTTGAAAATAGTGTAAAATTTACACAAGGGACCGATGAAGGTTAAGGAAAGCCTTAGCACTGTAATCAGTATCACCAAAATTTAGATAGTCAGAAAACAATTAAAATTTCTGTGCTATTTTGAGTGTAAATTTAGATTCGAATATCCTTCACACAGGACCCTTTGGGTAAAAACCAAAAGTAGCATCGTGTTTACCAAAATATTGTTAGTTAAAGTTTATATTTACTATTGCTTTAACAATTTTGTGATGGTAACAAAATATTTGACGGGATGTCTCTGCAATTTTTAAAATGTTATTGTAATAAGTACCTTAAAATAGTAGTAAAAGAAGTTAAATAAAAAACTTTGTTCTTGACAAAAATGGTAATTTTTAATCCAAAGAACTGCAATCCTTTACAAAAATAGCATTTTTGTAGGGATAACCTAAATGCTTTTTCTTCAGGTCTTGCTGTGCAAAAGGAAGAACAGACGTTATTCAAGTACTTTTTTACAATAAATGATTAAAAAAATATAAATAAATTTTATACGTAAAGAAAATATAGAGTTAGTGCAAGCCGTTGTAATTTTTTTTTTTTATTATTTTTATTAATCATGGTCCCACTGGTAACGTTATCGGTATTACTCTTTTTTATTAACAGAAAAAAGAAAATTTCCCCAATTTCGAAAGAGATTATATAAATAATTGTTCGAAAGGAAAATTTTTTCCAAAAACCTGCAATTCTTTACAAAAACGGCATGTTTGCTATGCTAAACGGTCTTGCTATGCTAAGCAGACGTTATTTAAACATTTTTTTTAATAAATGATTAAAAACATATGCATTAATCATATGCGCATAGAAAATATGGAATTAGTGGAAGCAGTTTACATTTTTGTATGCGTTTTATTTATCATGGTCCCGGAAGTAACGTTATCGGTTAGCTCTTTTTTTTAAAAAAAGGTGAAAAATTTTGGAAATTTCGAAAGTGATTTAAAAAAAACGAAATAGTGTTTCTCCAAGTTTTTTATGGCTTATTTCTGAAAGTATGAAAAACATTCTACAAAAGAAAAGCTAGATATAACTGCAATTCTTTAAAAAAACTGAATTTTTGTGGAAGTATATGTTCAGAAAATTTTCGAAGTTTTGTCTAAGAAACGACAGCCATAACATAAAAATTGTTGAAGTTATTAGAGTATATGCACGTAAATAATCAGAAATAGAATAATCAAGAAAACCTTACTCACTCATGATATATGAAGTGTGGGCGTATTAGTTTGCCGATTTGGTTCATTTTTACACAATTTATTTGTTGCTATGAAGGAACTAGGTTCACACAATTTAGTTTCTCTGGGATTCTGTTTTGGGGAAATATACCACCTTACCGATTTTAGTTACATAAAATTCAGATTCGGTTAATTTTCCCGATTTCTTTTATTTCCCTTTTAGACCGTGATGCGTCGATTGTGCGAGTAACTTTTAGTCAAAATATCTTAACTTCTATTTCACGAATGTTTATTAATTTTACATGTATCGATTGCGCATGTTATTGTTTATGTTTGCCTTTCATATTGCTTTGCTGTTAATTTTCTCGTTTCTTAAATTTTCACGAAATTCTAGCGTCATATTTATTTATTTTCTTAAAATGAGTCGTAGAATTCAGTTGTTTTTTTCATATGTTAATAACGCAGTTTTAGTGAAGTTGACACATTTTAACTAAAAAAATAACATATTTTAAAATCTCAAATGATTTGACATTTGATGCAAAAAAAATATTTTCAGTATAAACTTTCGTTTCTTGAAAATCCTTGAAGGATATGAAAATATCAAAATTTAGGCATTGAATATGTTTTCATATCATATAAAGACCATTTACTCCAAAAAATCATAAAAAAATTCTCAGTAGCTTAGCGTCAGGTCTGAAAGGGATATGGGAGGTGGGCCAATCATCCGATTTGATAGAACTTTAGTGAGAATAATTCTCTTATCAAAAAACGTATTTCCAAAAATTTTGTGATTCTACGGTAAATCCATCTATTTATGGCCGCTCGTTCTATGGGATCGTTACACTGTGGGGCGTATCAAAAAATTTAGCTCGTATTCTTATAGGTCTCAAAAGTTGCATAGGGTTGCAAAGATCATCTAAAAAACAATTTAGGAAAAAAATAGTTTTTTGAAAAAAGGTAAAAAAAAACTATCTCAAAATGCTTTGATTTTTGTAATAAAAACTACATATGTCTTAAAGCAAAAGTAAATGAATAAAGATTTTACTAATAAATATCTTGCCAAAAACGAAGCTACTCTTGATTTTTACCCACAGTATGTGTGTGAAGGATGTTCGAATCTAAAGGCACAGAAATTTTGATTGTTATCAGATTGTCTAAATTTTGGTGGTATTTATTATAGTGTTATTGTTTTCCTTCAATTTAGCGAATCAATAATTTGCATATTTTTCTAATATGCATTTTCTTGTCTTTGAGAAATGTATACATAAATGCAATTTTATAACTTTTACCAAAAAATAAATATTAGATTATATTTGTCGGGCTCAGATTCTTTAAATATTTCTTAACCAAACCCTGTCTAAAGATATTTTTTTAAAAACCCCAGGAAAAGATCTTACTTTTTTCCCACTTTTGATATTTAAAAAAAAACACTTCCTTGCATGAATTTTAACAATTTTGTTCGTATCTAATATATGGCCCTTCTTTGCCATTTGATGTAGAAAATGAGTAAAAAACTTGTTTTTTTTAGACCCATTTTTCTGGAAAACCATAAACAAATATCGTAAGAACGTCCGATAGGAATTTAGGTATATGTTAGATGAACAAAAATTGCTCAGATGGCTCTTCCATATTTCTTCATATATTTGTGAATATAAAAATGCTGTTTTCTTGCATTTTTTTAAATAACATTTTTATAAGCTGTGCACCAAATCAAAAAGCAAATAAAAATATGTATCCTCTATGAGTATATCATTTATAAAAATACAAAATTAAAAAAGGTTTAGTTTTCAACGGGACGCATAGTTTAAAATGCTAAAAACCACAACCCTCTCAAAGAAAAAAAGATTTGTGTAAACATCAAGATATCAGGCATCCTGTATACAAGGACATTTTAAAGGACTACAAAATAAAGATAAATATACACCCTATATAAAGAGAGTTGTTATACCTTTGGATTCAAAAGTTTAAAAAAATGACTTTTTTGGCATCATGCTAGTTATATATTGAATGTTTGCCACTGCATTTTCTTAAAATTTAGATACCTAAGAATGTCTTTTAATCAAAGTCTTGATCAAATCATTAATTAAAAAATTATATTAAGTCTATCTCTTGTCAAAAAAAAATTACTGCAAATTGTAATTGTGTGTGTGATATTTCGATGTTCCATTATGTAGTCAAATTCTGAATGATTTTTTCTGGGGAAACGGAAAAGGGAGTTTTCATTTTTAAGAAAAAGTTCACAAACATTTTGGAAATTTTTAATGCCAATTTGTTCATCAACCGCCAATACTCATGAGTGTAAACAAAAAATGTGATATCTTTATCTGCTATCTTAAAAATAAAAACTCCCTTTACCGATTCCCCGGGAAAAATCTTTCAGAATTGGGCTGATTATATTTAAGTGATTAGGAGCAACTAACTGTTTTGGATTGATTAAGTTTATTGCTAAGTTAGTGAAGAAGCTTATTTCGGTCAGTTCATGTGAGAGTTTGTTGTTAGTTTAACTTTTCTAAGTAGAAAAAGCAAAAGATTGACGAAAAAAACTTAATAATAAAGCTAACTTTTAGTCAAAGAAGATCTTTCTTTTAAATAGAAATGATTTCATTGATCTTTGTTGTTTTTTCATGACGGAAAAAACAGAAATTTCTTAGAATTTAATCCAAAAAAAAAAATAACTGTGCTTAAATTACTTTGACTTATTAACAATCTAAGGCCTATCTGCAGTTTTCAAAAACATTCAGCTGTAAAAAGCACTAACGAGATAGTTTTAGCATTGAGCTGGCAGACAACATGTAGCAGCAACAGTTTTAGTTTTGCTCTACTAAAACAACAAAACACAGTAGCGAGACGAAAATTACTCAGCAGAAGAAAATAAGAAAAGAAAATATTCAATGGCATCGACAGCTTAAGCTAAAGAAGCGTAGCGTACAAAAGACCCAACTAATTCACTGTCACTGGCATAGATGCCAATCATCACAAGCTTGCATGCGATTCAGCACGCACGCAGCAATAACTGCATCCACACCAAACCAACAACAACAACTAGTACTACTTCGACTAGGAAAAGAAGATTTCGATCAAACAAGACTGAAAGTGTGTCAGCAGAACAAAATTCACGAAGCATTGAAACGAACGGCTGAGGTAATCGCCGTGAGCCACTGCTTGCCAATAGTTTAATCTTGACTTTCCTGCCTCGGTGAGCAGGTTAGTTGGTTGGTAGTTGTGATGACTTCACCTGTTTAAGCAGAGCAAAATACTTTTATTCTGTTTTTGTTTCTCAAACATTTATTGCACTTTTCTGCAATTCGGTTGTATCTTTAAAAGAGAATTGCAGAAATTTGCCGCTATTTATGCAGTTACTTATAATGTGCCAAAATGCGCGCTTTTGTTGTGCTTTTTCCAGTATTAACTGCATGTTTATGTAAAGCAGAACGAAGGCTGAACGTGGTGCGAGACACGGTAAGCAATACATTATTCCATATAAAAAAATATTGTTGCTCGTTTCTTTCACGACGTTTAGCGTTCGTTCCGTTTTTCATAAACATGCAGTAAGTGTGTGTGTATGTGTTTTTTTTAACGAGGAGTAAAAGCATCGAAAGCCTTAGTCAGTGCGCGACTTTAACACGCTAAAAGTCTCCTCAGTCGGTGGGTATTACGTTGGAGGCCGTCAGAGCATAATTGTTCAGTCGTCAGTGTAGATCATTAGATCGTCTCAGTCCGGTCGTCCGTCGTTGATACAGAGGGATTACGGCTGCTTTCACCTGCGTTGCGTAGGTTTGTACGCTCATTATATCTTACCCGTTCGATTCGGCGAAGTTCTACCGCCTTCCATTTTTTAGGTGTATCGCAATTGTGGTGAACCATATTCCTTAGAGTGAGGGCCACACCAAAAGCTTCTGTCAGCTCAGCTCGCTCTGAGTTAAAGTGCGAGCAGTTGAAAAGGATATGCCGAGCATCTTTAATTTCACCAAAATAGGTCTTTTTGATGCTTAAATAGGTGAAACAGACATGACCGCTAAGAAGTTGTGTTTCATAGACGTCCACTTCTCCATGCTTTCGACTAGCCCATTTTTCTACGTCTGGAATAAGGGAATAGGTCCATCTTCCGTTTTGAGACTGCTCCCAGTGACGTTGCAAACGCTCATTGCTGCACCGTCTTTCGTCGGCCATTGATGCATTTTTGCCAGCTTTGTAGGAGCGCTGACATAGCAGCTATTACACCTAGAGCGTCGGCTGAAACTGTGAGGAACGCACTAGTGCGACTCTTAATGCGCTGAGACGATAAGTCGCTCGAAATCCAGATATGTAGGATGACCTTTGCGTAGCATCCGCCCATACTAGTGTTGCATAAAGCATGATGGGGCTCATAACATTTGCTAGGAGTTTTCTTTTGCTGGATCTAGGTCCACCGATATTAACCATGATGCACGAGAGTGCACCACTGACATTCCATGTCTTTTCGCTAAAGGACATTAGGTGGTCCTTAAAAGACATACGTGTGCCAATAAGAACACCAAGGTACCGCAAATTTGGTTGTGAGGCTATAATATGCCCTTCTGCTCTGAAGGTGAAATATTCCCTCACTTTACGTGAGCTCAGAAGAACCACCTCCTTTTTTTTCGCTGCCAGCTTAAGATCAACACTTTGCAGCTAAGTCGTAATTCTTGAAATCGCTTCACTGCATGATGCTTCTAACGCGTCAAGGTGCTTTGCTACCACAACCAGGGCGATGTCAACCGCGTAGCCAACCAATAAAGCATTCTCAGAGAGACCAATCCAATAAACATCATCACACATGACGTTCCACAAGTTTGGTCCCAACACTGAGACTTGTGGGACACCTCGCGAGACTTTGTAGCGCTTGACGCCATCGTCAGTATCATAAATCAGCATTCTGTTGCTGATATAATAGGTAATAGTACCTAATGTGCCTAGTGCTTGCAATATTCGTGGCCAGCTAGCCGAATTAAAAGCGTTTTTAATATCGAGTGTTTTAATGTGGAAGTACTTCTTATCGCCCCACTTCCACCTAATGCCAATTGTAGCATGGCGAGCTATTGTCATCATTGGCGTCGGACTCGGGGGAAAGAGGGGCAGCTGCCCCCCACTTTTTTAGCTAGATAAACAGTTTAAAAGGAAAACTTCAAAAGTTATTCAAAATATCAGTTTTTTTTACAACGATAATATTTTTGTATTATATATTTTCCTCTTCTTTCTCTCTTCTTCATAAGCATGCTTGCGGATAACCATTTTCTTTCTCTGTATTTGCAAAAAGATAGAACAATATGTAGAGTTTCTACTGCAAACCCACCACTTCAGTTTAAAAGCACCCTTTGTAGTATTAGCTTAATGCTTGTTAATTTTGCAACTCTGGTAAGTAAAAATTTGACATGTTCTTAGGGGCTTTCCATATAGGACGACATGTTGTACGATAAGTTAGATGGAAAACTAATGGGACTATTTGATTGAACGTTCGAACGATCCAACTTGTAAGGCAACATCATTAATTGCAAGCTCTCAAGCAGAACACATCCGGATAATAGCTAAGCAACTTCTAGATGCCCTAACAATAGAGCAGTAATTTTACGTAGTTGTACAATATTGTACAATCGACAGAAAAAAACCAAAAATTTCGACTATCGTTTTAGCTTACGCATGGTAGTACATGTTGTACAATCTGCCATGTTGGTCCAATGTTTTGGACCATGCGAAAGCCCCTACTGTGAATTAGCTGATGAAAATCCACCTCGACGCTTTGAACAAACATCAAATCCGGTTCCTTCAGTACAGTTGCCATTATATGATCGGCTACGAAAAGATTATTTCGAAATTTAAGATCTTCTCTCAAATGAGATAACGGCTAGATTCGATCAAACAGGTTGATATTTTACTTTTTTTATTTTTGCAAGTTTACACCAGCTTCACTCAACCGACTCACTTTGATTTAACATTCGGTGAGTCGGTTGAGTGAAGCTAGTGTAAACTGGCACTTTGTAAATCTTATTGTATATTTAAACAGATCTTGACACTCTAGAATCGTTGGAAAATATTGTAATCGAAGCCTTCAACGGAAAAGTGCCTTCTGAACAAAATCTAAAAACAAAAATAGATCTTTATGCAGATAACTTTTTTGCAGATGAAATTGCTGAAGCAATTGCCTGGCCAAACACTTTGAAATTGTAGTGGCATTGTATCCCAATTTGCGAAAAATTCGGATACACTGAAAAAACTATTAAATGAAGTTAAAAAACTTATTGCTTTGCTTTTGGATGTGCCTGCAGCAGCAGCTTCATCTGAGCGATCTTTTAGTGCACTAAGACGACTTAAAACGTATCTTCGAGCAACTATGACACAGAAACGACTCACTCATGCGGCACTTATACACATTTACAAAGATAAAACCGAAGAATTGAATTCGAAGGAGGTGGTGAAAGAGTTTGTTTCTCGCAAGGACAGAAAGAAACATTTTGGAATAATTTAAATTGATATAACTTTTTGTACCTTATTGCATTTAAACCATGTAAAGATATACCTAGTCTGGCTTTATAAAAGCAACCATTATTTCTTATATTTTCATATTACCTTATGAAAGATTCTTTAAAGAATGATCTCTAATATTGAAATTGGAGGAACTTTTAAAAATAATGAAATTTTAATATTTTTTATATATTTTTATATTTTTTTTTATTTTAAACTAAAATAAAAAATTTGTTTATTCACATTTATGTTTCTTTGAAGAAATTTTGGTGAACTTTTTTTTGCACCACCATTTGTACTGCCCCCCCAGATGAAATTAGCTTCCGACGCGCTTGATTGTCATAACTGACTGGATAGCATCAATGGGAGATAGCATGGAAGATAGTCTGCCTGGTGATTCAAGGGTATCTTGAAGTCGTCTGACGATGATACTCTGTAGTACTTTGCCCAGAGAAAAAAGCAGGCATAGTGGTCTGTATGCCGAGGGTAGATCGGGCTGTTTTCCTGGTTTAGGCAGCAAAACTAATCTCTGGACTTTCCAGAAAGACGGGAATGTCCCTTCGTTCAGGCACGCTGTGTACGTTCTAGCAAACACGCCGGGATCTGCTGTTATGGCGGTTTTCATCGCCAATTTAGGGATGCCATCCAGACCAGGTATTTTGGTATCGGCTATTTTCTGCAATTTCAGCAGCACTTCTTCCGATGACACCGGCGGGATATCACCTATGTCTTCAGGTAGGCTATAGCCATATACCTTTGCTAGCTGTGGTGGGAAGAGTCCAGATACAACGCTGTTCATAATAGCTGGTTCCGAAGGCTGTGGCACTTTAAGCTCTCGCAGTCTGCTCATCACCACCTTGTACGCCTTTTTCATCGTGTAAATATCCGCTACGTCCTGAAGCCTTTCGAAGCTGA
Source organism: Dichetophora obliterata (assembly GCA_963920525.1). Taxonomy (NCBI): domain Eukaryota; kingdom Metazoa; phylum Arthropoda; class Insecta; order Diptera; family Sciomyzidae; genus Dichetophora; species Dichetophora obliterata. Next base: position 288,974,330 of record OY986435.1, read on the forward strand.
ATTCTTCACTGTTTTCGATCTTCTTCTTTAGCTGTTTTGGCAATCTTTAAGGTTTTCATGCAAATATTGTCACGTTGGGCGATTCCGCACACGCGTTGCTTTCCCTCCGCCTCAATGCATCGTCTTTTACGTTCGGCAATTTTGTCATAACACCAGTAGGCCGGTTTCCTGGTTGGCGTTTTTTTCCTTCTCGGCATTGCTGCATCACATGAGGTTATTATTCGCTGTTAAATGTTTGCAGCTCTTTCATCCACTGTTCTTCCAAACAATCTGTAATCACTTCAGCTTCGAAAACGTGTTGCTTCTATTCCTGCGTCTGTGCTTTAATTACCCTTTTCGGGATACATAAACGCTGAAGTTTGACGACGATCCGATGATCACTATGCGTATAAAAATCATCAATATTCCATATGCTGTTACGCGCACTGGAATTAGGCGCAAACGTGAGATACACTGCTGACTGCCTTTTACCAGCTTAAAATGTGTGGTGACCATTGTTGAGAAGCAAGGAATTTCATAAGGAGTGTGCATCTACGATTTGTGCTCCTACTACCCCATCTTGTCGACCAGGCATTAAAATAACCGGCAATTACTATGGGTGGCTTCCTTTGGGCCTCTGCAACCAGCTCCATTAGCATACGCTCAAATTGGGTGATGTCCATTTGGGGTGGCGCATAGCCCAAAAAGAAAAAAACAAAACACCATCGAATTTTACCCAGGTGAAGCCCGGTTAGCGGCTGAAGCTTTTCTTTGGAATGCCCTGCCACTAAGGGTCCATATTGCTGCTTTGCTTGGCGCGTCTGACTCAGAGCCCACTCAGAGCCGTTCATATTGTAGTGCTGCTCACACAAGAGAGCAAGATCAAACTGTCGCTCAAAAATCGTCTATTGCAGCAGGTTCTGAACGCCTTTCGCTTTTGACCATCCCTGAACGCTTCTGAACTTGACCATCCCTAAACCATATTATTCCAAAGCTATTCGATATAACAAATTACGATTGTATGGGAGGTGACACGCTCCCTTTTTAAAAGCCCATAAAATGTTATCTGTGAAACGGTAAGTGTAAATTGTGGTCGAATACCAGAATTCCGAGGCTTTACAATCTATAAATCCCATCTATAAATCCCATGTGATATGCCATTCCCCATATCCACTGCAAGAACCAGCCTTGTTATGCGTTTAATAACTTCTTACAGTTTCATGAAGCCGAATTCAATCAGACCCAGACTTCACAGGAACACTTTCAAGACTTTGCTTTTTTTTAAAAATTTCCCCCTATTACAATCGGACCCAGATTTCACAGGAACACTTTCAAGACTTTGCTTTTTTTTTAAAAATTCCAATAAAATTTGTTTAGTGGTTTCGGAATCTTTACGAGGGTTTCGGAATCTTTACGAGATATGCACACATACCCACATACATATATGTATATGCATTAAGGTGCCTTGAAAAATAAGTTTCATTTTTACCCCCTAAAAATGAATCTTGGTCTATTTTATGATGATTTCCAAAATATTTTGACTCTTACAATGACCGCCAAACCATTTGCTAAACCATTTTGCAAAAACCTCCAAAAATTATGTTTTTCGTAAATATGTTGACATTAACAATAGAAACTATGTCAGAAACTATAGGCCGGAAAAAGCTCTTATAATCTGCATAAAAATATTTTTGGTTTTTGCATTTGGATAAAAGATAATGCTGTTTTTATGCATATTTTAGATATTTTTTTAATTTATTTTCATACAAAAACTTTCAAAATTCAACTGATTTCATTTTATTTATTTTTAACTTTTTACAATATTTTTAAGTAGGTTTTTATTTAAAAAAAAATATTTTAGCTTTAATTTTAATCAATCTAATCAATTCTGACCAGGAATCAATGCAAGCAAAAAATTAAAAAAAGAAATCAACGTAAAACAGCACTATCTTTAATCTGATTCCAAAAATTTAAAATTTTTTGATGCAGATTGGAGAACTTTTTCCGGCCTAGAATTGCTGACTACAAACAATATTTACAAAAAACATAATTTTTTAAGGTTTTTGTAAAATGGTTTAGCTCACTGACGGTTATCGCTACAGCCATAATATTTTGAAAATCATCATAAAATAGATAAGGATTTATTTTCAGAGGGATACAAATGGATCTTTTTTCCTCATACAACCCTCTCCATACAACCATCAATTTACATGTATCCAATTTTTATATATAGATAGATGGTCGAAAAAAGTGGGCGCGACAACATTTATATGTATAGTGACCGCCATTTGGACACATAGCATCTGCATACTAAGTTTTATTGTACTATCAAAACGTGAACATCTGAGGAACTAAAATTATGTCTGAAAAGTTGGCTCAGATATAGTGTTACCACGCCCTTTTTTTTAAGTTGTCGAGAGTAAACATGAACTTAAATACCACTCCCATTTTTGTATAGTTTCCGCAGTAAACATCTGAACAAAATTACTAAATTTTAGTTTTTTACGATAGTACAAATTTGGAGAGTAAGGTCTATCCACACTTTCTTGTTCAATTAAAACCAAACTTCACACGCTCTCAAGATGTTGCTTCAGTTTCCCTGAAAAGTTCATAAATATCGGTACATATACACTTACATATATTTTTATATATATTATAAATTCATAATAAATCCATATTTATCTATCTACACTACTAATAAAAGGAGACTCACGATTAGTGTCCGACCGAAACCGAAACCGAAACCAAAACTGGTTATTAATATGAAAATTTAAGTTTTTACAAATGATTGTTTTTATTAAAAGAAAACAAAAGTGCTACTAGTACAAAACAAGTATTATTTAAATATTGAAGTTTATAATAATTAATTGAAGTATACTATTGAAGTATTAATAATAAATGAGATAATTTTTTATTTCATTTTTTAGTACACACTCAATATAGTATGCACCTACAATGTACATTTTTTAGAACTACAAAGCAAAGTATTTCTGTTTTTCTTATTATACTTACAATTTGAATGGAAAACTAGTGGTTTCCCTTTTACGAAAGCACGACACTAAAAATGTGTATATCTTTAAAAGTTAGGCATGCATTTTCATAATTGAATAGGTACCTTGTTGAATAGGTACTTAAATAACCTTTCTTATGATACCCATAAAGTTTAGTTTTGTTGAAAAATCTAGAAAAATAGCAAGATTTTTAGGCTATTTTTTCCAACTTTGGCGGCTTATAACTTCTAAACCAATTGCGAGCGGTCTGCAAATTTTTTAGATTTGGTGTAAGGAAAAAATTCAAAATTATAGTTGTCGCTATTCTTAAAATGTTCCGAAATTTTTAACAAAAGCTTCGGCCAAAAAGGGCCGAAACTGGCCGTAATCGAAACCGAAACCGAATATTCGGTCGGACACTACTCACGATATTCGTCACCTCTGAGCTTGAGAACGGCATTAGCTATTTCAATAATTCTTTTTCTATTGTGTAGCAATGGTACCTATTTGAAAGTTAAGCTATATAAATGTGCTTACTATTATTTAAATAATTAATAAAAATCATAAGAGCATAACCAAACAATTTCTTTATTCTTATTCTCAGCGAGAAAAAATATTTCTCTATTTGAGCAACATACAAAGCAAAGCTAACAAGATAGAAAAATTTGTTGTGTTGAAAAATTTGTTATCTCTTTTTCGCTGCAAACAAGATAAAAATAAGTCAACAAGGTCCACAAAAGGGAAACAGCAAAATGTATTATGTTCGGTACCAATGCTGCCACGTTTTTGAAGGTAAAAAACTCGCCACTTTTATAAAAAAACAGTTTTCCAGTTTAAAAAACTTTGAACGAAACACATTTTGAATTTTAAAATAACACAGGTTTACAAATAAGGGTAAAATTTTGGATCGAAGAAGATGAATGTCCGCAGTCCGTTTCAGCTCAAGTTTTGGAAATACAGCAAAAATGTGAAAAACTCTTATTTTTCTGTTAGTCGGACTCAATGTTTTTAACGCATTTAAAATGATAAAATATCTGTCAAAACTTAAATGGCATTGCCAAAAAGTAAAGTGCTAACAAAAATTATAAAGATTATCCATCCGACAAAAAAAAAGTTTTTGAAATTGTTTGAAAAGATAAAAAAGTAACAGGGGTAAAGTAACGGGGGGGGGGGCATTTGAGTAAACAGAAATGGCTACGTCTAATATTACTTATTCAAGCGATTGCAATTGGCCGATGCGTTAAAAATATATGATCCAATTAACAGAAAAAGAACCGGTATACATATTTTTGCCTATATCTCAAATACTTGACCTGATAAAAAAAAATCGGATTATGGATTTGAATTAAGTACACAAAAATACATATGGACCATTTTCGCCGATTTGATTTAAAGCATTCATCTGCGCAATCGCTAAATCTTTTCACTCACAGATTGACGCTGACCAAGAATATAAATAGTTTTCAACTCCGGCCACTCCTCTTGTGCATTATAAACGTTCTTGTTAAGAAATATGCTCAGAACTCTTCAGGTGATAACCGACTAGGAATATTTTTTTTATTTTGGTTTAAAAATTTGGACTTTTGGTAAAATTGTATATTTTACTATTATAAAGATTTCGTCTTTAAAAAGTTTTGATTAAAAAAGTTCTTTAGCAAATTATAAAATTATATTTTACAATCTTGTTTTATAATTTTTTGTTTTGTAGTTGTACAGGGGCCACCATCTAACGTTTTTTTTCAACTAGTGCTTATTTCGTGAATGGTAACACTTAGCTCATGTCTGATTTGACAGATAATTAGTTTTATCCTTCCGCTGAACGAATATGGTTGTGTATACGCTTGAACAACGCTGGGAAATATTGCGACATTACTTTGAAAATCATGGTAATGTTGCAGAATGTGTGCTAAAATTGCGTACGGATTTTGGAAGAAGGATTTTGGAAAAGCCAAAAGCAGTGCGTACATCCGAGAATATTGCTGCTGTGGCAGAAAGTGTGCGTGAAGCGCCACCAACATGAATTCACCGTCGTTCTCAACCGAATGAATTCACCATGGTTCAGGAGTTGAAGCCAACTGACCATCCAATGCGTTTTCGCTTCGCTAAGTGGGCCTGCGATCGACTTACAGAAGATGCCGATTTTGCCAAAAAAATCATCTTTTCAGATGAAGCTCATTTTGATCTTGGCGGGTATGTAAACAAGCAAAATTGTCGCATTCGGGGCACAGAAAACCCGCACGCATACATTGAAAAGCCGCTGCACCCAAAACGAGTCACTCTTTGGTGCGGATTTTGGTCCAGAGGCATAATTGGGCCATTTTTCTTCGAAAATGAGCAAGGAGTGGCCGTAACAGTCAATGGCGATCGTTATCGGGCCATGTTGAACGAATTTTTGTTCACAAAAATTGAAGAGGAGGATATTGGCAACATTGGGTTTCAACAGGACGGCGCTACGTGCCACACAGCCGAAGCTACACTCGATGTTTTGCGCCCTGTTTTTGAAGATCGCATTATCAGCCGCAGAGCTGATGTCGTTTGGCCACCTCGGAGCTGCGATTTGACACCGTTGGACTATTATTTGTGGGGTGCCCTCAAAGATAAGTGTTACGCCGACAAGCCAGAGACAATTGACGCTTTAAAGGACTGCATGGCCAGCCAAGGCATTTGAATGAAATTATTTTCCATTATTAACCGGAAGGATTGAACTTTCAAATAAAAAAAGAAATTTGAGAAAATATCCAGTAGTATTTTTTATAGAATTTTCAAAAAAAAAAGTTATTTGGCGGACCCTGTACATATATTTTGTTTTGTCTCTAGATCTGCGAGTTAATAAATAATTAAAAAATCTTCTTAATTATTTTTATTTATTAACCAAAGATAGTTTCTTAAGTTTAATTTTGACCTCAATTAGATCGTGCATGCAAAGCAAACAAACGGAACACCAAGCGGCCGTAAACTGCTAGCATGAAGTCAGGATAGCTACTTAAAGTTCGTTTCTTTCCTTTCGTTGTCAAACTCGAAAATTCTCTATAAGCCCGTCATATGTTTTTTTCTTACATCAGAGCTGTTATTCCTTTACGTATAAGAGCTACTTGCAAAGTCTTGGAAAAATACACCAGTGCAATGAAAAAATTGTAAGATCAGGAGATTTAGGAAATTTAAAATTTTTTTTTAGTTTAGTTAACTTTATTCGAATAAAACTACCAACTGTGAAACCTTAACAAGCGTTGTTTACCTGTCACAAAATCGTCATGCTAATATAAATTGTATGAAACAAACCATAATAACGCGACGACAACGCCGAGCGGTTGGAAAATCCAATTTTGACAGAGCATTAGGAAGAGAAGTTTGATACAGAAAACAAAGAAAAAAGTTGTCGTTTCTATGTATGAAAAATATTGAAATATGTTGACGATAAATATTTGCTTGCACAAATGGAGGTAAGAAATTAATTAATAATTTAAATTAGATTGTATTTAATTTAATTTTGTACTAATTACAGTATATAAGTGAAATGTATTTACTAGATGCCAAACACTTTTTGACAATATTTGACATAATCTGCCGCTCTTATTTAGGGATGACAATTCAGCGTTAACGATTCGGCGAATTACAACAATCATGAAAATCTTGAAATTGTTGTAAAAGAGTGGAAAGAGTAGAAAGAGTTAGGCGCTGACGACCGCTTATTTAGAACATCGATGACTCGAACAATTTTAAGATTTTTTACCAAATCTCTTTAGAAGAAATTTTCTTAGAAAAACAAACCATGCAGCAGTGCAACGCATGCCACTGAAACTAGTTTTTTTAAAATATTAAGATTTATTAGTGAAATCAATTATATATATAATATGTATATGATATGATATGAGTCCATGGGCGTCCGCAGGATTTGTTCTAGGGGGGAGACAAAGGCATAAAGGAATCTAGAATGAACATAAACAAAATGTAAACTATATAATGATATTTACTCGGATTTTTGGTAAAAATTTTGTAAACATTATACGCACACTACACCGGTTGACACACGCTTTTTACATGAAAGAAAATCTAATATATTTTAAAGATAGTGTAAAAGCTTTCAAGTATCATGTCCGAAATATTAAAAAAAAAATTTTTTTTTTTCATGTAATACGTTTCAGTAATTTTTTGCTAAAGCAAATATTCTTAATAGTTTAATAAATTAAATAATGTGAGTCTTTTATCCTTAAATGAAATCGCATTAATTACTATTGAGCCCTCAGGTTTTCAACTTTTAAAATAACAATACAAAAATTTCCTAATATTTAAACAATATTTTTTTTTGTTGGTCAACTGAAATTTTTAGGCTATTTTTTACTTTGGAAGCCTTTATCTCCTAAACCAATTTCAAGCGGACTAACATTTTTCAGATTTGAATTTTGGAGGTCGATATTACATACAATAACAAAAGAGTTCAGCTACTACAGCTTTTTCGCACTTTCTCCACATTAGACTAAACCCGCCAGAGGACCTTAGGGGATGCTGCCTGTCCCAAGCCAGGAATAGAAGCAGTGAGGGTTTGTTATTAGGTATTCTTGAGGCACGGCTATTGAATGTTCATCTGATAACTGTAAAAGAAAAAGGTTTACCTTGAGCCTTGGTTGTTGGCGCCAAATCAAAAGTTATCATAACACCATCATTGTAATATGCTTTCGATGGACGATCAATCCAACATAACTTGAAGAGCGGGGACAGTCATCCATCAATTATGAGGAGACCTGATATATCATTATTCTGCAGACCTTATCTTAGAATGAAGGTTTTATGTAAGAAACATTTAATCTGTCGACCGTAGTATAAGCCAATTGGTATACAACGGCTCACAATTCCTAGTTTTCCGAAAGAGGCTTTTTATTAAGTCTTAATTAAGCTAACGAAGTTGCATAAGTAGGATTGTGGTTTACCCGGTTTTACTGGGAAACCAATGGTTATTTTTTTTAACCTAGTCATGTACAATTCTAGTGGCTGAAGGTGTCACAGTCAAATATAAATGTTCTAAGAACTTTTGGTCTGTAAGACGGGATGTTGAAGATCCACTTGTCAAGTGGAGCCTTGAGCCCAGGTATTGACTGTCGTTGGGCATGGCCCTCGGGGTTTTAAATTCGCTCTGACTGTGGTTAAACCAGGAAGGTCGGTGTAAGTTACACTTAAGTTGAACTCGGGTTGGTGATTCCCTTAAATTACTAAGAGATTGATGGTAGATTGAATCTCGCTAATTTCAAACAGTAAATGTTAGGAAGGTTAGCAACTACCGGATCAATATACTGTTACCTTTGGAATTGGTGAACAGGTGACGGGGAAACCTAAATAGTCTGAGTTGTGTCCACTGAGATTGAGTAACCTGATGATATAAAATGCGGGCCTTAAACGCCGCCTTAGTCTTACGTGTCAGAGAGTGATGACCTTTGATATGATGATGATGATGATTATTGCGGCAAAAAATATATTATGGTTATATTATTGGTATTGATACTGAGATAACCCAAGGTTATTAAAATAACCTAGCCATGTATAAATTCAAGTAGCTGAAAGTGCCACGGTCACGAATTGCGTCATTCTGACGAAGAAGGTTTGAAGAAGTTCTGTTGTGTGTTATTAGAAGCACCTTTCTAAGTGGATCTTTTGTATTCCAAAGGGGCGTTGGCCGACGCTTCATATTTGTCCCAAGCTTTGGAGCACCGTTGAATTAAGCCTTCGCGGCAGGGGTCAACGTTGAAAACGTAGTGGCTTTCTCCACGTTAGACTATCTTAAGAACCAACTTAATATCATTGAAATATCTCAACGATATACATAAATAAAAGTGGTCCAAAGAATCTTAAGTAAGAAAAATTTACCCACCATAATATGGGTTGGGCTAAGGGACAACACAAGACATAACAACTAACCATGCGTTTACATAGATCTAATCATACATTAGTTTTCAATCTACTTTTGAGTTGACCTTTCGATAAGTTAACATCAAAAAAGCTACAGTTGTTAACAAAGGTGCTCATGCGATTTAAAGGAGCAGTAGCCATATAATTTGTGCTACTAAAAGGTAAGTAAATTAAATTGTTAGCGTTTCTACTGCTTCTACGGTTAGTGTTAAAATTTATAAGAGTTAGGAGTTCCGGTGAATCGAACCCACCAGTTATGAGTTGGTATAAGTAGACGATATCAGCAGATTTCCATCTCTCATTTAAAGATTGCATTTTTAATAGTTTTAAACAATCCTCATAAGGAGGAAAATTTAAAGTGTCAGTTCCACTCCAGCCCCTTAGAGCAAACCAAACAAAACGTTTTTGAATTCTTTCTATTAGTTCAGCATGTACATTGTAACTTGGCGACCAAACTTGACTTGCATACTCCAAGTGAGGACGGACAATTAAATAATACAGCGTTGTAGTTGTAATCATACTATTTAATTCTTTGGCCCAGCGTTATATGAAACCGAGCATAGAAGACGCTTTTTTACAAATACTATCAATATGAACGCTAAACGACAGCTTAGAATCCATGCATATACCAAGATCTTTGACAGGATCTACACGGCTTAAAGCCGTATCTCTTCTCTTATAATCAAAAATTATATTATTCCTTTTTCGCGAAAAGGTCTTAGCTTGGCATTTATCTGGATTAAGAAACATATTATTTTTAGAACACCAAACTTCAAAGGATTTTAAATCAGACTGGAGTAGAACTGAATTGTCTTTAGAATCTACTGTTCTGTATATTTTCATATCATCTGCATAAATGAGCAGATGAGAGTATTTGATGATGTGGGTTACATCATTAATGGCTAAAATAAACAGAAGTTACCTTGAAGCTACCCTGAGGAACACCTGATGCAGCAATAAATTCAGCAGACAATACACTTCGAAATCGTATTTGATAAGATCGCTCTGTCAGATACGATTGAATCCAGCTTACTAAAAATTGTGGAAAACCCATTAACTGTAGTTTAAATATAATTAATTTGTGTGGTAGTTTATCAAATGCTTTACTAAAATCAGTGTAAATACAATCGACCTGGTTCCCTGAATAAACTGAATTTAAGCAGAATGTTGTCAAATTTAGGAGATTAGACACAGTGGATCTGCCAGTAACAAATCCATGCTGACGAGTTGTTATGACCCTCCCACAATGAATCTTCACACCATCATACACGAGCCGCTCGAAAAGTTTTGGAATCGATGAGAGTTCAGCGATAGGCCTATAGTTGCTTACATCATTCCTACAACTTTTTTTATAAATTGGACTTATAAAAGATTTTTTCAAAAAAGTGGAAAATTACATTCCCTAATTAATTTATTGAATAATATCGAGAGTGGTTGGCTTAGAACGGAACCACATTGCGTTAACACTGCAGCAGGAATTCCTTCAGGTCCAGCATTAAAATCTTCTTCGATCGATCCAATATACTTTAAAATATCCTCTGAATTTAAAGATATAGGGTCCAACGAAACCCTGGGTGTAGAGTTCATATATTCAAAATAATCTTCATCAGGATTAAAAGAGTCTGAACAGAATGACTCTTTGAAGAGAGTGGAAAATAGGCCACAAATTATAACGGGATCGTCAGTAAATCCGTCAGAAGTTTTAAATGATGAAGGGAATCCATCAGATTTTTTTTTTGTGTTTATGAAACCCCAGAATTTCTTTGGATCAGACAATATTCTCACCATAATACTGTCTAAATAATTTTGATACAAGGTAGCTGAGCAACTTTCAAAATCCAGAAACAAACGCTTGTAGGTTTCTAGGTCATTTAAGTATTAGCTACAGACATATTTCTTCCATGCCCTATTCCTGTTGTTGCGAAGAGTCTTTAATTATTCCCTTGTGTACTAAGGGTAAGCACAATTTTTCGCAAATTTGAGGCTAGACGGCATGGACTCAGAAAAAATAGTAAAGATTTCCATATAAAAAAATCAATTGAGTCTTCAAGATTATTACCATTAAAATATTCTAAAATTACATTAAGTTTACTATGAAGTAAATGATTCAACTTCAGAAAGTCAGCTTTTTTTAAATTGAATTCATAAACTTTATCTATTGAATTGGAGTTCACTATATTTTCCCTTTCGGACTTGTACCATATGCTCAGTGGTGGATGGTAGTCATCAACAGAAGTTAGAGCATGAAGGGCCCTCTTGTTACAGTCTGTAGTTAAGACCAGGTCAAGAAGTCTTTCACGACTATTATAAATACAACTTAATTGTTGTAAGTCAGAACATATTTTATCAACAAATATATACTCTTAGCGTGTCTTCGAATTAGATGCACAAAAATATGTATCATCGTCTGAAGATTCCCATTTCAAGTCAGGCAGATTAAAATCGCTAAACAATAAAATGTCGTCACTATCGACAAGAATATTTATATCGTATTCTATGCAATCCGCAAGGCTTGCATAAATTTCCACACTACTCTTTGGAGGAACATAAGCATTAACTACATATACATTAGAAAATCCACATCATACGAAAAATTCAAAATTTGAGTTGTCGCTATTCTCGAAATGTTGCCCCCATGCTAAGAAAGATATTTTTAACCGGATCTCACACTGTATTGACACCAATCTACTTATTTCTGTTTCTAACATGAATCAGTTCTAGCAGGTTGCAAGTTCCTACAATCTAGTATGGTAGCATACCTTTTATCTGAATGATTTAAAAAAATGTATTTTTTTAATTCCAAACGTATGAATAAATAAAAATGTATATTAGATTTATTTTGGGTTTCATTAATTTTCTTAACATATTCCAGAATCTCCCTGCACGGCTTGATTATGAATCCTGGTTTAATATAAGCACGCGACTCGAAAAAAGTCCAATATTTTCTCAAACTGAGTGGGCGCCGCTAAATAACGTGAATTTTAAGAAGTAAAAAATTGTTGTTTTAAATCGAGTTTCTTATTAACGTTTATTACATAAAAAACTTTTGACTATAATAAATTCTAATGTAAAATCGTTTGCTTACTATGATATACGATTTTTTCAAAAATTATTCCTTGATCCAAAATTGGCCTACTTTATTAAATTTCCTAATTTTTTTTCTTTCGCTTTTGAATTAGAAGCTGTGCTCTCGCCAAGATCGCTGCAACTTTCTTAAATTTAAATGCTGCAGAATTGTTTGCCATTTTATTAAGTTAAGGAAAAATAAAAAAAAAAATCCAAATTAAATCATATTTATGATAGAACAACAAGCCGACTTTTATAAAAACTGCAGCCTAACCAAAAAACATTTAAGTGTTGTCCCTAAATTTAGTGTGATCTTTTCTGACATTTTATTTATAAAATTTTCTGTTAAAAAGTCGTAAGCATTTGGAGTCGACATTAAAATGTTTTTTGGTAAGGCTGATTAATTTTTTATAAAATGTTTTTACTTTGTCTTCTACTTGCGTTCAATGACTTTCAAACATAAATTTGCATAAAGTCAAAGTTTATATTGGTTATTGAATTAAATGCACCTTTCTATCTGTTGTTACGAATAATGATCTTCGACTAATAAGGGATATCATTCCTTAACATTCGTCAATTTCTCGTAGGAATAACTTCGTAATTTCTTTCATTACATTCGTAGTATGTACTAAAAAATTCATTCGTAGGTTGACCGTACTCATTATTCGTAGAAGGTACGAAGTTTAAGTTGAGTTTTAAAATTTACAACTGAAATCGTTCAGACTGGTTTGTCCAAAAATTACCGAATATAAGAATATATGAGATTGCAAGGTGGCCGTAGCCTACTGGAAGAGTATGTGCTAAAGAACCGCAGTTCAAACCCCAGCTGAACAGAAAATATTTTTGCGTAACTAGATATTAGGATCATTCGTAAATGTATTCATACAATACACGTTTGTTTTTGTACAAATACGAATGTAATATTCGAAATGTGTTCCCAACTACGTTCATTCTACGAATTCTATTCGTTGCTCAAAATTACGAATAAAATTCGTAGGAAAAAATTTTTAATATAATAATACGTATTGAAAAGTGTTTGTGAAGCAAGGGTAAGTGAAATGGTATCGTAACTTATTAGTCCGTGTTCATATTACGCGTTTTTGTCGCGATTGAGACACTGCTTCCAATTTTTTTTCGCAAACGCGACGTGAGAGCGGTGTCGCAATCGCTACAAGAACGCGTAATATGAACACGGCCTTACAGCAACTGGTACAACATACTATTTAAAAATTAATGGTTTAGCTCAGCTTTATTTATAAATTAACCTAAAAAATGTGTTTTAGTATTCTCTTCAAAATATATTAAATACATAATAGTAGGTTACAAAAAATTAAAAATTGACTTTTGACTGATTATAATACACCTTATCAATATACATGTTTCGTAAAATTTTACACTTCTACAATTTAAAACGACGTTTTTATTCAAAAAATGCTCAAAGCCCTAAGTTAAGGTGTAATTTGGAATTTAGAAAGCTCTTTGCTTCTTTCTTAAATTTTTTAAATTTAAAATTACGGCTTTTTTGATATAATATGAAGATATATAAAAAATATTCACCACCTAGGTGGTCAAGCGCCCCCTTTAACGACCTGCGGACGCCATAAATAAAAAACTCATCATAAGTATATTTATTGTTAATGATTTGTGCGCACTTTTAGAATTATAATCAACGATATCTTGTGAATAGTTCTTATTTTTTTTAACTGTTAAATATAAAAAAAAACAATTTCACATTTCTTGAGCGCTTTTTCAATTGAATAAAAATTTTATTTAATAACAGCTTGCTTGTCATTATTTTAATTACATATCAACATTTATTGAAAAAATTCAAAATATCTATCCTTACACATTCTCAATATTTTGTCAAAATACCCCAAAAACACTGAAACAGCCTGAAGATACATCAGCCTATAGCAGGATGAAGCCTGTAGCAGGGCCAAAATTGCAATAAAATCAGCTAGTGATGTTTTCTTTTTCATATTGAAAATGTTGTTGTTGTTGTTTCTTTGGAAAAATTCGTTAGAGAAATTAACTGTTCTAACCGAATTAACGATTTTAAAGCACCAAACAACTAGAACTTGTGTTTAAAATCAAGTATGATTGTGGCGGCCGTAGTGGGTAGAGTGCGTGGCCTCTAAGCTAAAGAACCGCGGTAGCCCGGGTTCAATTCCAGCTCAGACAGAAAGTTTTTTCTATTGAATTAATTTTTCAGTTCTGTCGTCACCTCTCCGCAGACAATGGCAAACCTCAGAGAGTAAAAAATGCCATGTAAAGCTTCTTGAGAACATAAACCTTTCGGAGTCGGCAAAAAACACGTAGATCCAGTTCTCGGTCATTTGTGATCAAATATTTATTAACACGCACAACACAATTAATCAATAGAAGCACGGTCAAAGTTCTTCTAACGGCTGAATTGCCAGTTTATTTTTTAATGATTTAAACTATCAAACATTTAGAATTTGTATTCAAATCATAGAAAATCAACATTTTTTGTATATATTTATAAAATGTATGCAATTATTATGAATTTTTAAATAATATTTTCTTTTATTGTATTTATATTGAAGGAATAAAAAAAAATATTTATATTTTTTCACAAATATTTATGAAAGAACATTGTTTTTTTTATGTAGAAAAAAGTAATATGTAAAATTGTAACTCATGTGTAATTTTCTACACAGGTGGTTGATTTATATTATTCAAAACATTAGATATTTTTATACTTTGAATACATAATTTTTTTCTTTTTGTTAAATTTATTTTATATTCGCTCTTGTAAACAAGGTTCGAAGTTGACAAACATGTCTTAAAATGTCCATGCATTTTTTGGAGTCTCAATGTTTTAAATTTGTTTTTCTAGACCCTTTTTTTTGACTGGGATGAAAAATCACCTCAGAGTGGCTGCTATGTTACGAGAGCGAAGTGTGGCCGTTAAGAGTTAGTTGAGCTGCTGAATTTAAATGTATCTATTCTGAATTACGGTGGTCGTTTTTTCATTTCAAATAAAATTTATTCATTTTATTTGAACTATTTAAAACAAGTTTTCTTATCTGAATTTCAATTGATCTATTTTAAATTTCAACTGATTTTTTTTATTTTCAATTGATCTATTTTAAATTTCAAATAAAATTCTGATCTTCAATTGATCTATTCCGAGTTTTTAAAGAAATTAATGAGTTTCAATTGATCTTTTCTCAGTTCCAAATAGAATTTTTATTTATTCTGAATTTCAATTAACCTATTGTGAACTTTAATTAATATCTTCTGAGTTTCAATTTTATCTATTCACAGTTGCAATTAGAAATGGTGCAGAACTTTTAAATTGGCAACATCCAAAAAAGTTATATGTTTATTTTTTATAGAGTAAATGAAAAGTTTAGCATTGTTTGTGTCTGATTCACGTCAAATGTCTCAGCAGCTGATATCATTCAAAGCATGAAGGAGCTAAGGTAAGCTTACAACGTATTTAACTTTTTTTAATTACTGCCCAAAACTATGCAATACAAAAATAACACTTTTATGATGAATACAGTTGATCAACTTTCTTGTTATAATTGTGTGTGCAGCAAGCAAACAAGCATAGCCAGCACAAGTTTAATATATGCTCCTAAAAGATTTTTTTTTTTATATATGATGGTCCCTGTATGAAAGAGGCATTACATAGAATACCATATGAGAAATAAAAGAATTTCTTTATTCAAAGTAAATGCTGAAATGTGCATTATTATTTAATATAAACATACTTCTTTATTACAAAGAAATTTAATACAATGGCTTTAATTCGTATTAAAGAAGTTTACAGCTTGACATTTTAAATATTTTTTTACTTGATACTGCAAAGTTGTTAAAGAATGACAATAAAAAAGTTTATGACCAGTATGCAATGGTGATTTCTGCAGCATGCACGTTCCAGTGTCCGTTTTTATGACAAGTCATACCACATATTGTGGCGGCCGTAGCCTAGTGGGTAGAGTGCGTGGCTCCTAAGCTAAAGAACCGCAGTACCGGGTTCAATTCCAGCTCAGGCAGAAAGTTTTTTCAATTGAATTAATTTTTCTGTTCGGTCGTCACCTCTCTGCAGACAATGGCAAACCTCAGAGAGTAAAAATTGCCATGTAAAGCTTCTTGAGAACATAAGCCGTTCGGAGTCGGCATAAAACACGTAGGTCCAGTTCTCGGTCATTTGTGATCAAACATTTAATAACACGCACAACACAAATGATCAATAGAAGCTAGGTCAAAGTCCTTCCAAGGGCTGAAATGGCCAGTTTATTTTTATTATTCATACCACATATTTGCCGTTTTAGTGAAATTGTGTTAGATTTGAATCAATTTTTGTCTTTCAAACACACTCCTTTCAAACGATATGATGGCGAAACAAAATTTATAATAAAATACGTTAAAGAAAATCACATTTTTTGGCGCTAGTACACAGACTCAATAAAGAGTCCCTTGAATGAACTTATACTTTGGACCAATTTTATAAAAAACACCAAGTTTGTCTGTAATCCGTGAACGACAAAGAGTTGTGGTTTTTAGAAATAATAACCATCAAAATGTGCCATTGAGTAGTTTATTACAAATTTAATAAATAAATCTGAATCTGGTGCTTATCAAAAGCAAAAATTAAAAAAATTAAAAAAGAAAATATAAGATTTAATGTGACTAAAGGGACACATCAGTTTTTATGGAAGCAAAAGTATGCATTGATTATTATTTCTTGTTATTGTAGCAATTACACGATTTGAACAAATTCAAGAATACATTTTTTATATAATAATTCCAAAAGATCATGATGTTGGGCACCTGTATGACTGCAATGCAGGTGGTCGGACTTTTGGATCACGTCGGAGTTCCGAGATCTAGGCTTTTTGAAGTGAAGCTTTTTACGCCTCGTTTTGTGATTTGCTTGGAGTGAAATCTCAAAAACCTGTATCCTTTCGATTGATAGTTCAGCACGCTACCATCAAATCCAAGCACTGTCTTTAAGATAAGTGGTTCACTCAATATTAAGTATTAACTGAAGCTATGTTGCAGTATGTGACAAGAATATATTAAAAGGATTGTGCATTAGCTATCCTACATATTCTATTGTGAATGCGTGAAGCTATGATAACTTATACCTGATTCACAATACTGCGTTCGGTCGGTCGTGCGTTGACAGCTCGAGTAGAAACAACGAGTTCTTATGGTGCAATTCGCAATACGACCTCAACCGTTGATCGTGCTTTGTTCGTTAATTATCAACGAAGGGGTAAAGTACGATCAAAGTCCAACCAAACGAGTAGAGTAGAAAAATGCTCTACTCGGTCGTGCGTTTGACATTCTTTAAGGCTGATTCGCAATACTGCGTTCGGTCGGTCGGCCTTTGATCGTACTTCGATCGACTTTGCAATAACTTTACGGGATGAACTGTCAGAACGCACGACCTAAAAATTTTGTATCCACAATGTTGCGTTCAAGGTCGTGCATGTGTCACTTTGAGCAACTGTGGTGATGCCAATGTACACTATCACATTTCATGGGATTTTTTTTATTTTATCAGCACAGTTTATGCTAGGGGTATTCACGATTCAGTACACTTGCCTGTGCAGTTGAGCAGTTACGTGTTCGTGAACACACTACTATCACTTTTTTCAAAGCCGTCAAAATTTTCAATGTGCAAAAGTACACAACTGCTCAAGGAAAGTAGAAAAAGCTACAGTGGAAGAGCACTTGTGAAGATTTTTCACGTACGTGTATTTTGTTTTTGTAAAGCTCACAAGACCTCAACTGCAGTGGCAACTGCACTGAATCGTAAATAACTCCATTGAATGGCATTCAAATTAATATTTATGAATTTGCAACTTAAAAAAAATCCAAACTAAATTCAAAATTATTTAATAAAATTTAAATATTCACGCCAAATTATTTATAATATATAAATAAAAACAAATAATAAAAAAAATTATAATAACATTAAGCCGCCATTTTTTCAAAAAACACTGTTTTTACTACGGATTATGGAAAGTAAGTTGTTATTTCGAGCATATTTACCTGAGTTGTTCTGCTTTCTTAAAAAAAAGTTTTTAATCTGCAGAAAATGTAAATAATTTCATACTTCAAGTGAAAGGTAAAAATTAATGCTTTTTAATTACAATACATATTTAGTACCTTTATAGCGCAATTTTTGTAGAAAAGAACGGTTATTTTCATTAAAAAATTTAGATATGATGAAAAGTTGCATATAAAATGTAAAATATTCTTGCAATGATATTTATATTGCAATCGTTGAAAAGGTCAATTAAACTCCTTTCAAATTACATGCTAATTTCTTAGATCTATTGGATAATGGCAATAGTTTTTTTGAACAGATATTTTAGCAAGAAATAAAATTTTTAAAAACGATAACTCCATAACTACCTGATTAATTGATTTTTTCAGACAAACATTTTTTTACGGTTTTCTCTACCAGAACTTACTGCCTTTTATTCATATACTTAATATAAATAATTGGCACAAATCTTTAAATTGTATTAAATAATGTTGAATTCATCAAAACTTGCATTTTGTAAGTTGTAAAATTCTAAATATTAATTTAAATTAAATTCAATATAACCTATAGTGATAAAATAAAAAAACTCCGTGAAATAACAATACTAACAAAATATGTGCTAACAATCTCATTTTTTTTTATTCATATTTTTATTATAAATATTTATATTTCAATTATATATAGTGTACACTTAATCAAAACTTGCATGCCATCATTTCCATAAAGTTAAATCACATTAAGTATACACAGTTCTAATAATACAGCAAATCCCATGAAAATGGGATTTTACCATTGAAACAAAAAAATACCCACCAAAGCTAACTCAATGGAAATGCAACTCTGCATACCAAAGAATGTCAAACGCACGACCGAGTAGAAAATTTTTCTACTCTACTCGTTAGGTTGGACTTTGATCGTACTTTACCCCTTCGTTGAAAGTTAACGAATAACGCACGATCAACGGTTGAAGTCGAATTGCGAATTGCACCATAAGAACTCGTTGTTTCTACTCGAGCTGTCAACGCACGACCGACCGAACGCAGTATAGTGAATCCGGTATTAGTATGGCAGAGTTGCATTTTTATTGAGTTAGTTTTGGTGGGTATTTTTTAGTTTCAATGGTAAAAATGAGTTTTCATGGGATTTGTTGTATTATTAGAACTGTTTATACTTAATGTGATTTAACTTTATGGAAATTATGGTATGCAAGTTTTGATTGAGTTTACACTATTTATAATTGAAATATTTGTGCAAAATTATATATAATAAATAAAAATAAAAAAACTGAGATTGTTAGCACATATTTTGTTAGTATTGGTATTTCACGGAACTTTTTTTATCAGCACAGGTTGTATTGAATTTGATTTAAATTAAGATTTAGCATTTTGCAACTTACAAAATGCAAGTTTTGATGAATTCAACATTATTTAATACAATTTAAATATTTGTGCCAATTATTTATATTAAGTATATCAATAAAAAGCAGTAAATTTTGGTAGAGAAAACCGAAAAAAATTTTTGGCTCAAAAAATCAATTAATCAGGTAGTTATCGATTTTTAAAATTTTATTACTTGCTAAAAGATCTGTTAAAAAACATCTATTTCATTGCCTTTATCCAATAGATCTAAAAAATTAGCATGTTATTTGAAAGGAAATTAATTGACCTTTTCAACGAAATGCAATATAAATATTTCTGCAAGAATATTTTACATTTTATAAGCAACGTTTCATCATATCTGAATTTTTTAATGAAAATAACAGTTATTTTTTACAAAATTTGCGTTACAAAGGTACTAAAAATGTACTGTAATTTAAAAGCCTTAAGTTGTACCTTTCACTTGAAGTATGAAATTATTTACATTTTCTGCAGACTAAAAACTTTTTTATAAGAAAGAAGAACAGCTCAGGTAAATATGCTTGAAATAACAACTTTCAACATCTTACTTTTCATAATCCATAGTAATAACGGTATTTTTTGAAAAAATGTATTTTTTGAAATAATGTAAGCTATTGTTTTACTTGTATTATTTCTTTTTATTTATATATTATAAATAATTTGGCGCGAATATTTAAATTTTACTAAATAATTTTGAATTCATCAAAACTTGCAATTTTTTCAAGTTGCAAATTGATACATTTAAATTTGAATGACATTCAATAGGGGTTTTTACGATTCAGTGCAGTTGCCACTGCAGTTGAGGTCTTGTGAGCTTTACAAAAACAAAATACACGAACGTGAAAATCTTCACAGATACTTTTCCACTGTAGCCTTTTCCACTTTCCTTGAGCAGTTGTGTACTTTGCACATTGAAAATTTTGACGGCTTTGAAAAAAGTGATAGTAGTGTGTTCACGAACACGTAACTGCTCAACTGCACAGGCAAGTACACTGAATCGTGAATACCCCTAGCATAAACTGTGCTAATAAAATAAAAAATCCCATGAAATATGATAGTTTACATTGGCATCACCACAGTTGATCAAAGTGACACATGCGCGACCTTGAACGCAACATTGTTCAAGGGATTTGTTATTTTATCAAAATAGTTTATATTTAATGTGATTTAATTTTGACTTTTTCATCAGTAGCTGCTTTTATTATGGTTGCTGCTTTGTTTGAAGCGAATAGTTTTCAGTAGCTGTTTGTATTGTTGTTGATGCTGTTGTTGTTTATATGTATATAAATTTGTATGTACTTATATAAATAGATATCAGTTGCTTTTCTATAACATAACACATCAGCAATGTAACATAACACATAATACAGATGTTTATTTATTATATAAATAATATTACAACTACTACGCTGGTTATATATGCAAAAACATTTATTTAGTAAACATTACAAGTTGTAATAATTTCCTTTATTATAACTTGTTTAATTGTATTATATAGCTGATATTATTTAAACAGCTGATAAGTTCACTGAAATAAAAAAAACAAAAAAATTATATTATAATTATAATAAAACTCCTTATATTTCCTTAATAAAATTTCGTATATAATATCAATGTTAAATAATATTGCATATACTTTATTTATTAATAACGAGGGCTATTTAATATGAAAAGCCAAAATGAATAAAGAAATACAGCCTTCATGTACTTCCACCATAAGCATTGTGATTTGGAATTTCAGACCTTGTGGGATTTTTGGATTTACTGCGTACAGTGGCATCATTTTAGTTACAGACGCACGACCTGCTAACACGAAATTATGATTTCAAAATTATAAGGTTGGGCGTTTTAACAGTTATCCCGTAAAGTTGACCAAAGAACGATCAAAGTACAATCAATGAGCGACCTACCTAATGCGCCTTTGTGATTTGGCCTCAATAATCGATCAAAAGAATTGTGCATTAGCTATTCTCACAACAAAAATAGCAAGGTTTCGTTGAAGTGGGTGAAAATTAAAAACTAAATGCCAATTGATTTAGGTGAAGATTTAATTTCGATTTAAACATGAATGTTCACAGGCACTTCAACAATTCCTTTTTGATAAATTAAAAATACAAATAATAAGCGATTCAAATATTTGTACAACACAAGGGCAACTAGTGATGCAGTATTTGCTAAATATATTGACGATATAACATCTATAACATTCGTTTGCTATTTCAGTAATCATAACCCCATAATTTCATCAATAAAATTTCATAATAATAATTAAACACATTTACAAAAATAATTCAAAATGAATGTTACATGTAATAAAATAATATAATAAAGAAATGCAATAAAATTTCGGATGTGATTATAACGTGTGCTTTTTAAATCACTTTATGTTATTTTAAATTTTTGAAATTAAAATATATTTTATTATTGTATTATAAAAAAACCATAAAATTATCTGATCTATGAAACTGTAAAAAGTTTCGCTTCTCTTGTGTGTCCAACGACGCATCTGTTTTTTTAAATTTGAATGTTGCGATCATCTATTTATCTATTACATCTTAACCTTTATCGGTTCTTTGTGTAAATTTTACACACTTTTCAACTTTTTTCAAGTTGATATTTCTTTAATACAAGTTCAACAAATCGAGCTAAGATTTTGGCTCAATGTAAAAATCTATGCAAAATTTATGTTTTTGACATTTTTTTACGCTAGGTGTCGCTGCTACCCTACGGAAAAATTTCCCTAATAAGTTCTTGTATGTAAAATTTACTCACTATAATCTTGGCGCGTCTAAGTCACTGTGCTTCTGCTTAGTTGTTAATTTTTGTTTCGATATTTTCCAATTTTTAATATTTTTTTAAACTAGCTGAAACTCGGTGCATTACTACCGCACCCTTGTTCGACACCCATAAAATGTTATTAGTGGAATGACATGTGTAAATTGTGGTCAATACCGAATTCCAAGGCTGTGCACTTTATAATTGCAAGCTATTCGATACATAAAATTTTGGTTGTTAAAGAGATGCCACGTCTCCTTTTACAATGCAAAAACCATCCTTGTTAGGCATTTTATAACTTGCTGGAGTTTCACGGAACCAAATTCCGATGATGTGTGACCTATGCTTTCGAAAGCTGTTCGATATCGAAAATTTTGGGATATATTTGTGGTACCACGCCCCTATTCGCAATCAGAACCAGACCAGACAAGAATATTCTCGAGACCTTGCAACCGTTACGTCTTCACTGTATAAAACTTTCGGTATTATGGCAAGTTTGCGCAAACACAACCAAAACTTAAAATATTTTATAGCAGACATCAGCACAAACCTAAAAACAGCCAAACACACTGTCGAATAGAGTGCGCAAACACTTGTTTGCGCAGACAATCTGTGTAGTCTATTTGGCACTTTATGCAAACGTATTGCAGCGTGTTGTAGCGCTACACAAAATTGCTGTATGACCAATGCGTATAAGTAGTTAACGAAATCGTAACAAAACGTGACAAAACTAAGATTTTTACCAAAATATTAAGATATTAGGACTCAGGCTTAAAACTTTTTATTTTTTAAAATTTTTTATGACTATATAACATATACACATTAAAAATAAATATTTATAAAATATTTCCCGTCTAGGGGGGCAAGTGCCCCCCCTGCACCCCCCTGTGGACGCCTATGATTGTTGATGTTGATTCGAAGCACGTCAGATTTTGACAAAAATAGCTTACTTCGGCGCCGTGCGCTTGAAAGGACTAAGTCTTTTGGGAGTTTTTAAAAAAAATTTCTTTCAGGGAATTAAGCTGCTTGTCCTTTCGAAAGGTTCACATATCATCTCGATAACTTAAGCTTGTTCCTTCTTTTCCGAGCTATAAAATGCCATATAGCTGTTAACTGGTGCTTAAAAATCGAAAATCCACCAAATATTCTTCCATATTACATAATCCTTATATGCTTAGAAGACCTATACTGGCGGAAAGATACCGTACCCCTTAATGGTACTAATTGTTCATCTATTGTCAAATTACAACCCGGTATGTAATGCTTTCGCAATTCTCTGTTGATAATATTCCTATATCCCTTATTGCCTCCAATTTATCTTTTGGTATGCGAGTTATCTTGTTGATTTATTAACAAAACGCAAATTCCGTAACAGTGCAAAAATTGTATTTTTGATAACACAGACCCGGTTACTTGGACTTCCAAATAATGGTTCCCTAAATACTTCATTAGACGTTGCACATTGTCAGCATGATCCAGCATCAATCAATATTCCTATGAACGCTTGAGTTTCCAACATATTGATCATTTTGATCATATTGATCATTTTGATGTTTTTTTTCGGTTTTTGAGCATTTATTTAGAAACAACGGTACAATGTATATTATTCAAAGTATTGTCCATCGTTAGCTACAACATTTTCCCATCTTTCTGACAGCATATGGATTCCGCGCCGGAAGAACGATTCGTCTTTTGAGCCAATCCACGAATCGACCCATTTTTTGGTATCCTCGTAAGAAGTGAAGCGCTGCTCAGCCAAGCCATGCGTCATCGATCTGAATAGGTGGTAGTCGGAAGGGGCTATGTCTGGGCTATAAGGCGGGTGGGGTAGCACATCCCAATTCAGCGCCTCCAACGTTTCCTTGACGGTTCTTGCAACATGTGGCCGTGCGTTGTCATGTTGAAAAACCACTTTGTCGTGTCTTTTGGCATATTTCGGCCGTTTAACCTTTAATGCTCGGCTCAATTGCATCAATTGTTGTTGGTAGCGTTCCCCAGTGATGCTTTCGTTAGGTTTAGCTCATAGTACACTACACCCTTCTGATCCCACCAAATACACAGCATAAGCTTGGCGCCATGAATATTCGGCTTGGTCACCACGATTTTTTTCGCTTAGGATTATCGTAATGGATCCACTTTTCATCGCCAGTGACAATACGATGCAAAAAAATCTTCCTTTTATGCCGTTGAAGCAGTTGTTCCCACATGCAAAATCACCGTTCAACGTCTCTCGGCTTCAACTGGTACGGCACCCAATTTCCTTGCTTTTGAATCATTCCCATGGCCTTCAAGCGTTTGCCGACCGTTGATAAGTCGACTCCCAATGATTCTGACAATTCTTGAAGGGTTTGACACGGGTCTTCATCGAGCAAAGCCTCCAATTCCTCATCTTCAAACTTTTTCGGCTGGCCCGGACGCTCTTTGTCTTCCGTATCAAAATCACCACTTTTAAACCGACGGAACCAGTACTCACAAGTAGAAATCGATGGAGCATAGTCCCCGTAAGCCTCAGTAAGCGTGCGTTGTGCTTCAACCGCTTTTTTCTTCAAATGGAAGCACAAAAGTAAACCTTCCCGCAAATTGCGTTTTGTTGGAACGAAAGTCGACATGTTCACAGAGAAAAAAATATATGTTGTTTACACTTCAGTGGAATGACACATACTGAAAAATGAAGCTTAGACAATGTGCTTTGAAATGAATATAGTCACAGGTGTGCCCGATGCGATCTATTGATAGTTACGCCATCTCTTAAAAAACCTTTAAAACTAATTCCAACCCCCAATATAACCTGTGCACTTGTAGTTATGCAATACGAAAAATATTTTGTTTACCACCAAATCATCAATTCAAATATTCTGCCTTGACAGATCATGTTTCGACGTGAAGAAACAATGTGCAAAACATTTTTGCCTCGAGCACAAGCTTACACCTTAGATCGTCGTTGTAGTGTCTTAAAGTCACTTCTTGGCAGTTAATGATATTTTTCAATACTATGTGTAATAAGTTAATATTATCAAAACATAATAAAAAATGTATTGTATATAACAATAACGTAATGACCAATAATAAAATACATTAAACTGATTTTGCTATAAAACTTGTTTTAAATCTTTTATATTCGTTCAAAATTCAGTAGTGACCCACAGTCACAGCCTGGCAGTAACAGGGTTAAGGAGGCGTCGATACATTTGATCACATGTGTAGCGTTATATGCTGTTCATTTACAGATAGCCAATATGTCAATTCTATGGTTTTCTGAATATGGCTTTCATTAATGCTTTATTATCTATACAAATATGTTCTAAGCAAATCAAAAGACCTTCAATTGTAGCGGCTCAATGAAAATTAACACTTTTCACTTATTAAAGTTTAATCATATAAAAGGATACGGATTCCAACTTTGCCGACAACGGTGCGAAACAGCATCAATAGTCTATGGCTGAAGAATGATCGAAACCCTCCAGAATTAAATTCTGAGTAGAAGAGGAAAATATGTGCTCTTTGTCCTTACTCCAACCGTTGCATGAACAAATAAATCATTGTGCTCAAAATGCCACATGAGCTTGTGTGGGGAGCATAAAATAGAGCTTTGCCTTTTGCCTATAATTTATTCTAAACCCTATAAAAATATGATCTCATTAAAATTTAGTACATTATTTCTTAAATGACAATAAGTTCCATGTTAAATATTTATTTTTTTTTTTATTTATTATTATTTCGTCTATGGATACATTCCTTACAGACTAGTAGTACAAAAATTTGATTATAATTAATTACCTAAATACTAATTGAAAAAGTTCATAACAAGAAATAAAGTAGGGTATACTAAAATAAGAAAATTTCATTTAATAAAGATTTAAAATCATTTCTAAATAAAGAAAAATCGATATTATGAATTCTATACAGAGCATTAAAATCAAGCATAGTTCTCGTTAAAGGCTCATTGACTGCAACATTGCTACTATGAAATGGAATAGAAAAAATATTATACTGGCGTAGCTGACGAGTAGGAACAAAGAAATTTACCAGATTTAATAATGCAGGACAATCAATGTGTCCAGAAATAATATCAAAAATTATCATAAGTGAGCGAATTCTTCTTCTGCTTTCAAGCGATTGAAGACGTATTAGCAAACAACGCACATTATATGAGGGAAGTGGTTCAACAAAATTTAAAGTCCTAAGGGAGAACCTGAGAAACTTTTTTTGAACTCGTTCAAGTCGCACAGAGTGTGTGGAGTAGAAAGGATTCCAAATAAAAGATGCATATTCCAGCTTCGATCTTACAAATGAGGTATAAAGCAATTTATGCGTATACTGATCTAAGAATTCAGAACTATTGCGACGAAAAAAAGCAAGCAAAGAATATGCTTTCGGATGATATAATTAATATGTGAAATAAAGGAAAACTTAGTATCAAAAACTACTCCCAAGTCAAGAATTTCACCAACTGTTTTTAGCATACTATTATCTAACTTATAGGAAGAGTCAAAAATATTTTTTGATTTAGCAAAAGTTGCATGATAACATTTAGAAATGTTCAAAGATAATCTATTAGCTTTACTCCAGGTTAGAAGATTATTTATATCCAACTGAAGAGAACAAATATCTAAAGGATTCTCAATTCTGGAGAAAATTTTTAAATCGTCAGCGTACAGCAAAAAATTTGAATTAATAAACCAGTCAGCGATATCATTTACAAATAAGATAAAGAGCAAAGGGCCAAGAATGCTACCTTGGGTAACCCCCGAAGTTGTAATAAAAGAGTACGAACGTACATTATTAATACAAACATAAGAAAGTCTGTTTCGAAGATATGATTCAATCCATTTTAAAAAGCGAGAATGGAATCCAAAATTGCAAAGTTTATTAATCAAAATTGTGTGAGAGACCTTATCGAAGGCTTTAGAAAAGTCTATGTAAATTACATCAACTTGACAACCAGATTCAAAAGAACTTATACAATACTCTGTGAAAAGAGCAAGATTTGTAACCGTCGAGCGTCCAGAAACAAAACCATGCTGGTTCGGAATAATAAACTGTTTAAGAAGAAAATGTAATTTTTCTTTAATGATTCTTTCAAAAAGCTTAGAGACGGTAGATAGCTTAGAAATGGGTCTATAATTTGTGACATCATTCTTGGGACCTGATTTAAAAATAGGAGTAATACATGCAATTTTCCAAGTGTCGATGAATTCACTGGAAGATAAAGATTTATTAAAAATCGCTAACAGCGGATATGAGAGTGAAAGCAGACAGCTTTTTAAGAAAAAAGAAGATATACCTTCAATATCACATTTCCGAGAATTTTTGAGATTAAATATCCCATTTGTAACATCGGAAAGACTTAATTTAATGTCACCTAAGTCAAAAGATGATTGGTGGTTTATAAAATTATTTGTATCAATAGGATTCAAGTCTAAGTCATAGTTAGATTCAAAATATTCAGCAAATAAGTTAACAAATAAGTTAAGTAAATATTTGCCTTTAATAAAAATTATTTTGTTTTTTTAAATGTACCTTTTGTAAAACAATTCAAATTAACTCAATCTGTGAAAAATTATTATTTTTATTAAAAAAACATTATATATTTAATAAACTGTTGTTTTTATTTATTCTACATAAGCTTAATAAAAAAAAATGATTTTGAAACATTATGACATAAAGGTAGTCCGTAGCACTATTTTGAAAAATAGCGTAGTCGATTCGAAGAAGCATGACTTTAATGAATAAGTAATTACTGTTAACTAGAAAATTGCATGCACATTTGAATCGCTGTACAAAACATTTGTGGGGATCGCAATTACTTTCGCTCCCTCAGTCTCATTTGAGGATAGCGTTGCCGTGAGCGAAAATTGTAGGTAGTGTGCGTAAGTGGAAAACCGGTATCTATTAATTATTAGTATGTGAATGTAAAAACATAATTTTGGTTTAAAAAATAATAAGTTTAAAATCGCCGCCCACAATTTTTACTTTTATAGTGTCGTTATTGAAACTGCTTTTAATATTGTTACTTACAGAAAAAGAATCATTGTTTGTTGGCTGTAAATATTTAAGCATTTAAAAATTAAAATAAAACAATAATTGAATATTTAGTTACTTCATCAATTTCAATTTTTTTTAATTTAACTTTTACTTTATTTTTACTGTACTATGCTTTCATTAGCAGCTGATAATTATAAAAAAGTCATAATGACTTCTGCTTCCAGCATACGCAAGTATTCGCAGTAGAAGGTAGAACTATATAGTTTTTTTTTCATTTGCCGTGATAGCGACCGATAATTACTGTAATTGATGAGAGCAAGTTGCGTATGCATTTTATCCGAGAGAGAGAGAGAGAGAGAGAGAGAGTCAAAACATTACTTTTTCTCTGAGCAACAAGCAACGGTTTTACGCTATTTCTTTGCTTAATTTTGCTACAAGTGATGTGCCTAGCTAAAAGTACTTGGTGAAATCAAAGAAGCAAATACATTTGTGCAGCTCTTTAATTTACACACAAGGAACCTATTTGTTTTTAGAAATAAGGGACCGATGAAGGTTAAGTTCGCAACTAGAAAAAAAATCAAAATTCACTTTCTTATTATAAAAATTGTTTTCTGATTCTTATGAAATTACAGTTTCTGCGAATAATAGTTTCAATCTTATTTTTGATGGTCTTTATTTAAAAACTTAGCAATTTCTAAACATTTCTTAAGATTTCTGCAAGTATTTTTCAATTAAATCATTTAAATGATAAATTTCAACTCTCTTAGCGGTCCTGCAGAGTAAATTGAAAATAATATTTCCCTAATAGAGCTTAATATGGCTTGAGAAACTGTAAAATCGGTATTCATAAAATAAGCTATCCAATGCTTAAAATTTATCATCAGCTGCTAAATTTCGTTTATTGCAGATATACAATACTATCTTTAAATCAAGCAGAGCGTTTTAATATAAATATCCAATAAGAAAACAAATATGTTGGAAAAAATATTGATACAGTGGAACTTCCCTAACTCGAACTTCCGTAACTCGAAGTAGTATTTGTGCTTTTTCTTTCTCAAGACATTTTTCTGATATTTTGGTATCTATAAGTCGAATTTCCCTAACTCGCATTTTTTTTTCAACTCGAAGCGAAATCTCATTTGTATAAGGAAGACTTTCATGCATATTCATCTCCATAACTCGAATTTCTCTCACTTACAACAATTTAAACATTTCTGTGAGTGTTGCAATCCCAAGAATTAACTTCCTCTGAGCATCGCGCTGAGACCGCATGTAAAAAATTTCCATGACATCTTCGTTACCTTGCGTCGAAAGATATAAAAGTTATTGTCATGGCAAAACTAGACATGGTAGTGTTAGGGCGGAGAGCCAGTGACCGAAACTGTCAAAACCAATTGACAACTCATACAAAATCTGCAGCTATGAGAATGCAAGGAGAAAGCAAAAATTGACAAAAATAGCAAAAGAAAAGAAAGAGAGCACATTCAGCCTAAACACTACCTTGTCTAGTTATACTATGGTTATTGTATCTTGTGCTGTGTGTATTTTGTTGGTATATGTTTTGTGTAAGTAAAGAGATTTTTTGAATTTGCAAGGGTAATGTTACTTTTTACTGTAAAATATCAAGAAGCTGCTTTTTGACTTAACGACTTTATGAAAGTTATAAATCTGATAATGATAAAATAGAAGATATTCCACCGCCAACAATTTTCGACTTCGACACCGCCAACAAACTTCGCAGACAAAAAATTCAATTAGTTATATAATATTTTATTCTATAACTCGAATTTTCCGTAACTTGAAACTTCGAGCTAATGAAGTTTCAATGTATAATTTTTAAAAAAAATATTTATATTGATATTGTGATATAAAATATAATACAAGAGTGCTGCTTGCGTATGCTGATGACATCGATATTATTAGCCATAATACACGCGAATTTAGTGCTGCATTCTCCAGATTAGAAAAAGAGTCAAGTCGAATGGGTCTGGAAGTGAGTGCAGATAAGACGAAATACTTGGTGTCAACAAACAAACAGTCCCAACGTCTTAGGACCCACCTAACAGTTGACATTTAGACCAATCACGAAACATTTTCTCCCAGGAGTTATAAAAGGGAGTTTCCGTTTTAAAGATAAAGTTTAAAAACTTTTTAGACATTTTTTATGCAATTCTGTTTATCAACTGCCAATATTCATAAGTGTAAAATAAAAAATGAGATGTCTTTATCCTCTATCTTAAAACTAGAAAATCGCTTTTACAACTCCCGGGAGAAAATGTGCCATGATTGGGCTGAATACCTCATTCGAAGTTGTGAAGGACTTTTTCTATCTGGTATTCAGCATAAACTCAACCAACGACATCAGCATTGAGATCAAACGAAGCATAACTCTTGCCAACAGGGTTACTTTAGGTTCAGTAGGCAATTGAGAAGCAGAAATCTCTCTTGACGAACGAAAATCGCGCTCTATAAATCGCTCATCATACCTGTAAAGTGTTGCCAGGTGCCTTTCGCCATTTACCCCTAGAATGGATTTAAAATCCCCCTAAAATTTTTTTTGGAAAACATACAAAAATTTTATACGGGGAAACTGAAAAGTAGTGCAACTGCAATGCAAGCCTATGTTTTTGAAGAGCTCAGCTGTTGGACGTCTATAACAAAGGCAGAAAGTTGCTTCATAGTTCTCAATTGTCCAATCTGAAATTGACTTTTAAATGAAGAATGCATATCGTTTTTGCCTATAGTTTTTCCATACTTTTTTACTAAAAGATCAAAAAACCAAGGCATGCGCCTTATATAAACAACGTTTGGTCTTTGAGCTGAAAGGAAATGGATAAATTGTTAGAAGAAGAATTGATTGGAACCATACGTGAATTATCGATTATTTGGAAAAAACTTGAAAGACAATTTTAATTGCTTACAACCGAGGCTAGTGTTAGGCCTTAACACCGACAAGTATTTCCAGCCCTCAGTTGCTCCTGTTCTTTAATTCAACATTTACTACAATTTAGTTGTGGATTTTTTGTTTCAATAATTCTTAAATGTTGCAAAGAACAAAAAAAGCAAAAAGAACCATGCCTGAACCCGGATTCAAACCGGAGATCTCAGAGTTGATAGTCTAGCGCACTCTTAACTAGACTAAAAAGGCCGACTTGCTTTGTTTTTAGTTTTTACACGGAATCAATCAATTGCAACTAAAGCGCTAAGCATAGTCTTGAGCTATTTTGTGCACAAAGTTAAAAAACCAAAATCCAAAAAAAAGTTATAGCTGGTAAAACTTGTTTTTTTATCAAAAATCCACAAAGTGCCTGTTTCCGGCATTTTGAACACAAAAAAAAAATCATAAAAAAACATAAAAACGTTATATCTCATTTCACATGACTTTAAAATTAATGCTTTTTAATTATTTTTGATTTTTGTATTACAAAAATTTTGGAATTTGAGGGCTACCAACATAATAGACCCTTGTTTTACTGTTCAAAATATTAAAAAAATTGCAAAACCAAGCAATTTAATTTTGTTTTTGTTATATTTGTTTTATATGCATTTCTTTTGTTTCCTGCATGCCCAACAATTGCCCATTCTTTCAATCTATCATTTTTGCGTGTACAACTTATCACCAACAACAACACAATCTTAATCGACGTTAACCAAATTTGTCAATACTCACCAAAAATAACCCTCTCACTCACATAAACATGTCCGCGGTATTTGCTGTTGTTGTTGTTTGTTTCGTTCAACGCGTTTTTTTTTGTTGAATGTTTTTGTTGTAATTGGTCTTGTATTCTAAAGATAAAATAAACGCAGTTTAGTTGAAAAATTATAAAAAAACAACACAAAAAGAACAAATTCAGTTGCGAGAAACCTGCACCAGCCTGGATCTGATCTGACCTGCCTGCTTCCACTCTGCACACTTCGAGCAGGTTTATATGAAATCGTATGAAGCGAGTTTTCTTGCACTGGGACAAGTAAGCAAACCTGCCTGCCTGCCTGCCTGCCTGCTTCAGTGTTTACTCTGTCCGCAGACTTACTCTGCGGGCAGCCTAAGTCTTAGGGAATAATGCGTCTTGTCAAACTGTTTCGTTCAGTTACGTTAATATTTGAAAAAATTAATAATATTATAAAATTTTATAATTTTGAAATTCGGACAACGGATTCGGATTCAGCGACCCATTTTTGGTGTACCATTTTTTTTTGCCAGCCCCGAATTCATAAAACTACAAAAAATAAAGGTGGCAACTCTATCCACCATCTTGAATTTTAAAATGCTGACTTTAGATTCGAAATCAGCGACCCCTTAACACTAATAAATGACGTTTAAAACTCTTAAAAAGACATATTATTAGGTGGCAACCCTATTATTTCAAAATTTTATAATTTTGAAATTCTGATGACGGATTCGGATTCAGCGACCCATTTGTGGTGTACAATTTTTTTTTGCCAGCCCCGAATTTATAAAACTAAAAAAAATTAAGGTGGCAACCCTATCCACCATCTTGAATTTTAAAATCCTGACTTTAGATTCGAAATCAGCGACCCCTTAACACTAATAAATGATGTTTAAAACTCTTGAAAAGATATATTTTTAGGTGGCAACCCTATTATTTCAAAATTTTATAATTTTGAAATTCTAACGATGGATTCGGATTCAGCGACCCATTTTTGGTGTACCATTTTTTTTGCCAGCCCCGAATTCATAAAACTACAAAAAATAAAGGTGGCAACCCTATCCACCATATTGAAATTTAAAATTCTGACTTTAGATTCGAAATCAGTGACCCCTTAACACTGATAAATTATGTTTAAAACTTTTAAAAGTACATATTATTAGGTGACAATACTGTGGTAAAAATTTAGGTGGCAACCCTAACCTCCATCTTAAATTTTAAAGCTGTGACAATATATTCGAAATCAAATCCGTTGTCAGAATATCAAAATTACAAGAATTCGCAAAAATAAAAAAAATCTAGGTGGCAACTCTATCCGCCCTCTTAAATTTTAAAGTTTGACAGCATCTTCGAAATCATTTATCCTAAAACTTCACACCACGGAGTCCACAGAATCCTTAAAAAGCCTATTACGCTTAAGCTCTCTCTAAAGAAGCTCATTGATTTTTTTGGATACTTGCTTTAATTCAATAATTTGGATACTTGCGAGCTTACAAGCTTTTGCCGATCGTTTTAAGCTTTTCAACTTTCCGCCCGACAAAGTAAGCCGAAACAAGCCAAGCCAACGAGCAAGCATGAATATGGCTTGTATCTGTTTGGTATT
This sequence comes from Dichetophora obliterata, assembly GCA_963920525.1. NCBI lineage: Eukaryota > Metazoa > Arthropoda > Insecta > Diptera > Sciomyzidae > Dichetophora > Dichetophora obliterata. The sequence goes on from OY986435.1 coordinate 289,007,725, forward strand.
TTTGCAAGCTGGCTAAAGCTTGCTTTTTCAAGCTTGGATACGTGCATGAATTTAAGTACTTGAAAAAGCTTGAACTTCAAGTAGGCTTGTGCAGTTCTCTGGTAACTACATTAAAATGTATTTAACTGAACACTTAAGGCTCAACCAAAATAGACGTTTTGCTCCGTAACGAGTAAAAACGTAAGTGTTCGGTTAAATTCATATTAATGTTCTTACCCAAAATGAGCAAACGTAACTGAACGAAACTAAACGAAACAGTTTGACAAGACGTATTATTCCGTACGAACCGAACTGCTTGCGTAGCAACTCGTCAACAACAGCTGTGCAGAGTGCGTTTTTATTTTATTTTCATCAATTTGTTTCAACTTCGCCATTATTTCACTCATTTTTCACAAATCTTTATTAAAAATTACAAAATGCACAATATAAATAAATAAATAATACTTGCCTACTGATCAGCTGTTTCGGACGAGTTGAGCAAATCGTTTCATTTTGGGTTAAATCCGTAAACATCCGTAACGAGTGCAGACGTTCGTCAAAATGCTATCGTCTCGTTTCGTCTATTTTGGTTAGGCCTTTACGTTTTTACTCGTTACGGAGAAAATCGTCTATTTTGGTTGAGCCTTAAGTAGTAAATATGGAAAAAAATATATTTATGTATGTATGTTTCATTGATAAATAAAATATCGCTTGAAGAAAAATTATCCATTACGGAAACAATATTCTACAAGCATCAATAAATGTCCTAACACCCTATTAGCAAAAACTGAAAATTATTTAAACCAAAATGATTTTCTGCAAATTTGACTGATTAACAGTTCGTAATTAAAGTCAGTATTATAGTTTTGAGTCCAGCAACAGACAAACAAGCAAATATTTAAATGCTTCACATCGACAGACTTTCATTTTCATTCATGCTTGCAACGTTAATGCACATTATCAACAAACTTCCAATGTTTACCTTTGAATGAAGGTATGTATTATGTGTGTTTTATGTGTGTACATTTATAGTAGCCTAACGGGCGTCATCACAATGTTTGTTATTGAATATGTGACTTTTTTTATTGGCAGTGAATATATAGGTGCTGAAGGTCTTTTGTACTACTTTTGCTTGACTGTGGGTGTTCACATAAAAAATTTTACGTGAAAATCTGATTTGTTAAAGAAAGTGAAAACATTTGCTTTACATTGATATGAGAAATAACTCAGTGGAACATTTTCGAGGTCATCGAATTCAAACAACTTTTTGACTGCTTGTCTTTAAAGTGCTGAACGTAAATACCTAGTTTGGCTACCGGTCTGTTTTTTTTTTTGTATGAAGAACATATTGGCTCAAATCAGTTTTTTCAAAGATAAATGAACTTTCTAAAGGATATATCTCATTAGCCGTTTTAAATTTTGTTTTGTTTGGAGAAAAAAGTGCAGAAAAAACTGACCCGAAATAACTGCATCGAAGCCTCAAAATCCAAAATATGCTGAAAAAAACCCAAATTTCTTACAACATAATTAGCACAATTAGAGCTTCCAGCTTATAACATAGGTATTTTCTAATAAATTTTACATTAATTACAATCAAAATATTGTCTTTTAAACACACAGAAAAAAATCATTGTAAAATCAACTAGAAACATAATGATTTTACGTGTTTCCCCTATGATTTTGCTTCACAGAGATTAATAGTTAAATCATTGTGATTTTCATGAAAAAAATCGCAACAAATTTGCATGTTGAATCATTATGAAATCAATTAAAATCATTAGAATGGTCATATTGAACCATTGATAAATCATGTATAATCATTAGAATGGTCATGTTGAATCATTATGAAATCATTTTCAATCATTATGGAATCCATCTGATCCTAACCTCGTTTTGAAATAAAAATAACTTTAAGTTGTTTTTATTTAATTTTTTTATTTAAAAATATAAATTTTTCTCGATAACATGTACGAAGTCCAATGGGTAGTAAAGCTTCCTGTATATCTTCCTTAGATAAGTACATTAAACTTTCCTAGTTAATTGAAGCTTCTTAAAGCAATACAACATTTTGATATTATTTTGTTAAAGTAACATGAGTCTCATACCACATTACCTTGTTCATCTTCGCCGAAGTTTCTGGATCCATCTACTTCCACTATCATTTCACTTTTATTCACTTTTTCAGCTATTAAAAACTATTTTGATTTTTGCAACAACACTACTCCCCGCGATAAAACTTCTAATGTGCAGAAAATTAGCCAGGAACAACGGAACTTCTTCAGCATGCAACAATTTTTTCACTTGATGAAATAATGATTTTACCAGATTTCATAATGATTCTACATGATATCATAATAATTCTACATGAAATCATGTTGATTAACTTTTTACATGATGCAATAATGGGCGGTACGAAATAGCCCCCAATGAAATAAGTCCCAATGAAATAAGTCCCAATGAAATAAGCCCTCAAGTAAATGAAATAAGTCCCAAGAGTGAGAAATGAAACAACTTCCAATGTAATGAAATAAATGCCAAGAGAGGAAATGAAATAACTCCCAATATTTGGGACTTATTTCATAATGAAATAAGTCCCAATGAAATAAGTCCCAAAGCAGTTAAATAATAGACTGATTTTGGTATATACCTACATATATATACTATATATTTATTAGCTTAAAAATGTCAAAAAGTAAACTTTATAAGTATTGTTTTGAAATAGTGTGAAATTATTAACTTAGAAATTCCAAATTGTAGGTGTAATAATTACTAATCTTAAATATTGTAGAAAATTAAACAAAAATTTGCAAAGTGTCGTAAACGTCCTGGCGACAGACTGGGCATTTGTAAGCTTGAAGTCCTTTTCCGATACTTTCCGCTTGAAGTTTGAGGACGCAAACATTGCAACATTTTAAGTGTTTGCATGGAAGAAGAACAGTGTTTGGGACACTTATAAAACAAATCACACACATTTGCATCGCACTTATTTGTGATCCATCCGCTTCGACTTCTTCGACCATATCCTCATCGTCCTCTTCTTCATCCACGTAAATAAATTCCTCGAAAAGGTCCTCGTCTGGCTCCATATCTACGCTCCATATCTAATTGAAGATAATTTTAAAAAATATTTCAAAACGCGTGAAAGCGGTCAGCACGCGCGCGGCGCGGTGGTACGGCGCGGGGCGGCGCGACGCTCTCAATTTTGCGCGCCTTGCCGCCGCCGCCGCACGGTGTTCCTCGGCGACGTACCCTTTTGGTGTTAATGGCAAACACCGCTGCTGCATCGAGCTAAAATCAAATAATACTGTATAAAAAATTATTACCTTATCACAATATTCAACGTGCATCATTATAAGTTGTTTAAAGCAGCCAATTGGTACAACTGCGAAGGTACCGTCCACAAGGATTTTTCGGCTGCTGTGATTTGGAATGTTCGCCTTGATTAGCTTCACAACTTTTTCCGATGCGAAAACGCAGTATGCAAAATCATTTTCTTCATAGCACACCCTGAAAAACGGAGCCCTATCTTCACTTGGTGCGCACCGACAAAATCCAAAATTTTCCATCACGGACTGTCGCTCAAAAGCGACCTTTACTTCTGCAGGAGTTTTTGGGGAAGTTAAAAAGATTTTGTTGCTTAAATATTGCAAATTGCGTTTAATTTTGTTGAAGTCGATATTTTTGCTAGCTTCAAGATTCCTTAAATCAAAATCATTAAAAATTGGAAACATTGTTAGTAAAATAATTTGTTACAGCGCAATATTTCCCTTGTACGAAATGATGGGTCATGGATAATGCATAAAAATTAGCGAAACATTTCGTAAAAGGGACATGATTGATAATTTAGTTATATATGCTTTGCCCGTTTAATGTTCAGACACAATGACCACTTACCTGGTGCAAGTATTTCGGAAAGTTTCCCTTATTCCGCTTATTGCATTTGTTTCACCTAAAATGGTTTGAGCATCCGAACATCCTTCCTTTATTTGGTTTAATACCTTGAACTCTTCATAAATATCTCTTTGGTCACCATGATTATGTTCCGATGCAATTGTACTTAAAACCAAATTTTTTAACACTACGCGCGACTTACATCCTTTTTTATAACACACATAATAACTTGAAAAATTCGAACTAGATTTTTTTGTGAACAACTGGCCTTGGGAAGGAATATATAGCAATTTGCTAGTTCTTCTTTTGCCAGAAATTATTTCGAATTCCAAAGACATTGCAAAAAAAATTGACTACGAAATTCACTTCAACCGGTTGTGCGTAGAATCAACTCATTAATGACGCGGTCGCATTATTAAAAAGCTTCATTGAAAAGTGCTATAGTAATTTCATTAAAAAATAAAGTGGATCAAGTCAAACATATTTGTGATGTAGGTAGAAAAATGTGCGTAATTAAGATTCTATTAAAAAACTTTAATTTGGAAAACGTTATTTTTAGTTTAAAGAGATATTAAGGTACTTGTCTGCAGTGTGTTAAGTAAAATATAACAATTTAATTATGTTTTAAAATATATGAGAATAATTTAATAATACTACTTTTGTGTACACAATAATAATTTAAAGTGTTAAGCTTAATTTGATTTTTAATATCTGCGAGGTCTTTACCAATTTGACTTGAATCACTTTCGTTTTCAATGGGATTAACATGTATGTGAGGAAACAACCGCTATAGAACACCTGTTGTTGATGCACAAATTTGTTAAAAGAATGAGTTTTTATGTAATGAAATAACTCCCAAATGTTATGAAATAACTCCCAAATGAAATAAATCCCAAAAAATGAGAACAATGAAATAAGTCCCAAAAAAAATGAAATAACTCCCAAATGAAATAAATCCCAAAAAGGGAGAGGAATGACATAAGTCCCAAAAATAATGAAATTACTTCCAACAAATGGGAGTTATTTCATTATGAAATAACTCCCAAAAATTGTTCATACATTTTTCATTTTTCATTTTTTCATTTTTCATTTCATTTTTTTTTTTGGGACTTATTTCATTGGGGGCTACTTCGTACCGCCCAATAATGATTTTACTGGATTTCATAACGATTACACATGAAATAATAATTTTTGTGTTGCTGCCAACATGATATATGAAATCATGTAAAATGATATCAACTATGCATCACAATGATTTTACTATGCAAAATTATTCTGTGTGAATGTGCTTTAAACAAGCTGTACATAAAATAAAGTGTTTTGTTTGCTAGAAAATTTCTTCATTTATGAAATAATGAAGGAAGTTATGTTTAGTTAAGTAATTTTGAGCATTTTTGTATTTAGAAATAAATTACGCTGTTATTTGATTAAAATTGTGATGACGCGTAGGAACGCCGACAGATGGGGATGCGAGGGCCTGAGTTCAATCTATGCAGTGGTCAATTTTTAAATGAATACACACAAAAATATTTGTGTGTATATATTACTAATAACTGCGTCCATTCTTCGAATTTTATTCGTCACTTTCAGCTATGAATAGGATTCGTAGAATCGACATAAATTAGTATATATTACGAATATTTTCATCGATTCCAGCTCTTTTAAAAGATGACCAAATCTTCACTGACTCGGCTGATAAAGCAAACCTATTGGCTAGATTGTTTGCACAAAATTCCACTCTCTCGGATAGCAATCATCCACTGCCCTTTGTTGGGGGTGGATCTTCTGCAATGCAGGAGATATACTTTCGAACGAGAGCAGTTAAAAGGGTCCTTACAAATCTCAACGTAAACAAAGCCTCTGGTCCTGACGGCATACCACCAATTGTGCTTAAAATGTGTGCTTCTTCGCTGGCTCGGCCTTAGCGCAACCTTTTCAACATCTCCTACAGAGCAGGAGTATTTCCATCTTGTTGGAAGGTGGCAAATGTCCAGCCGGTGCCTAAAAAGGGTGATGCCACGAATCCTGCAAACTACCGACCCATTGCGATATGCTCTACGCTTTCCAAAGTTATGGAGAGCGTAGTAAACTTCAACGTTGTGAACTATCTGGAGCGCAACCAACTGCTCAGTGACCGTCAATATGGTTTCCGTAGGACTCGCTCTACTGGTGATCTTATGGCGTTCTTAACCGAAGAATGTAATAAATGCGTTCACTTTTTCGGCGAGAGCAGGGTTGTTGCTCTGGATATTTCTAAAGCGTTCGACCGAGTGTGGCATAAAGCGCTCGTGTTAAAACTTGTTGCATATGGTTTTGGTGGTAACTTTGCTCGATGGATCACGTGTTTCCTCAAGGACAGAACGATTCGAGTCGTAGTTGACGGTATTTCGTCCGAGGAGCACGCCATTAACGCAGGAGTACCGCAGGGTTCAGTTCTATCGCCAAACTTGTTTCTGGTTTTTATCAACGACCTTCTGTCGTTGACGCATAACCCAATACATTCGTTTGCCACCGACAGCAGCATTTGTCATTCATATTCATTTAGTAAACGCCCAAGCTCTATGCAGATTGAGAAAAAAAAACGCAAAATATGAATGACACACTCCTAAATGATCTACAAAAAATCTCCGAGTGGGGTCTTGCTAATAGAGTAGAGTTTAATGCAAGCAAGACTCAGTGCTGCCTGTTAACCCACAAGCGGATGGGTTGCTCCTTAACACCCTTCAATATGTGTGGATCTAGTGAAATCAGCCGCTCTTGACGTTCTGGGCATATCGATCAAGTGTGATCTTCGTTGGAATGATCATATCTTTGATGTGTCGAAAGAAGCAAGGGAGATACATGACCTGACGCCACCAGCTCGTGTGTTTCCCAGGTCCACTCGGGCAGCTGCCCAAACCCACCCCTTTAACATTGCATCGATGCCTAATAGAACCTCGCATTACCGCGATAATTCGTTCTTTAGTCGCGCGGTTAAGTTGTAGAATAGTCTCCCTGCGAGCGTGTTTCCCGGCAGTTTTGAGCTGTGCAAATTCAAAACAAATCTTCACCGACACTACTCCATCTATCCACCCTCCAACTAACTATCACCCATCTTCCGAATCAACACAATGCTTACGCATTTATAGGGGGCATCCCCTGAGCGTTGGTTTAGTCTAAAAAAAAACATCGCTAAGTACGTGTTTTCTTTTGTTGATGAGAATAGTCTGTTCCAGAACTAACTTCAAGAACTGCTGGAACTTAAATTTTATGAATTGACACCATTTATGCAGCAAAGTAAGAAACAGTTTTCGTCATTGCTAACGAAGATTGGTGATGGTAAGAAACTTGAACAAAACGAGTCACATTTAATAGAGAGTCAATTTTTCGGATTAAACTGACAGCCGTCTGTGTCATCCCCTGAGCGTTGGTTCAGTCTAAAAAAAAAATATCTTATAACGAAAAAAAACAATCTGTCTGAGCTGGGGTTTGAACCTCGGTTCCTTAGCTTACGTGCCACGCACTCCACCAGTAGGCAACAGCCACTTTACCATCATAAAGTTCCTTATGTTCTGTAGTTGTTCGACAAGAAACAAATAATTCGTACGGTCAATCTACGAATTAACTTTTTTCTACTAATATGATTTTTTATTCGTAAACAGTACAAGAGCAAAAGTAAATACTACGAATTTATTGTAAAAATGACGATGTCATTCATACGAAGAATTCACGAATATTATTATCTATATGTACACAACCACTTGTAAAATGCACTAATACGAATTGGTTTATTTTTGTTTACGAACATCATAAGCTAATAACATATTGCGAATGAATTCGTAAAGATATCACAATACTTATACTTTGTATACTGTACGAATATTTGTTGAATGTACGAATATCGTGCTTAGGAATATCATTCATAAAAACTTAACTAATAAATATTTTAAGTGTATATCATATATAACTTTTTAGTGTTCTTTGTTAATATCTTCTGCGAATAAATCAAATTTATAGTAACTTTTTAATAAACTTTCATAGAAAAAAAAAAATTATTTATAATTATTTTTACTGCCATTAATTTTTTTAGTTATCGTTGCTTTATTTACAACTAGTCTAGTAAGTTCTACCTTGTATTTGGTTTTAGAAACTTTATGGAATCTGACAACAATGGGTGTCAATTTCTCAAAATATTAAGAAAATGCTTATACACTCAAAAAAAAAGTTCGACTTTTTAATCAAAAAACACAAGTTTTTGTTTTAAAAATCTGAAATTTCTTTAGTTTTATTTTTGTTTATTTTATTTAAGTTATTTTCGAAACGAAAGTACTTGCATTTGTTTAAAAAAACAAGACTTTTGGTTTAAAAGTAAAAATTTCTTTGTTTTATTTTATATATTGTTTTTAAAAATTACACAAATCACAAAAATATGTACACTCAGAATAAAGCGTACAAATATAAAAAAAATTTTCTTAATACTTAAGAAAATTTTACTTGTTTTAGCCAAGGAGGTTTTTTCCTTAATGTAAATTTTTCTTTGAAAGTAATAATTTTTTTTTGAAAGAAATGATTAAAACTTTTTTAAGAAATTAATTTTTTCTATCAGAGAAAAATTTCCATTTGAAAAATACCAAAAAATTCTTTGGAGCTAAAACAAGTAAAATATTCGTAATTATTGATTAAAATTTTTTTATTTTAGTTTGCTTTTTTCTCAGTGTATATAAAAATTATTCATTAAGTTTAAGTTTTAATGCTTTTCAATACTAAACAAATTATAAAAATAAAGTGGGCGACCAAATTAATAAAAAAGTATACGTATAGTTTTTTGTAACGTATTATTTAAAAATAATATAATGAAATAGTTCCTTTTTTTATAATTATTTTTAAAATGTTTTTAAAATTCTCTGAAGACAATATCTAGACCATTCCTTTTTCTATTCCTTTAACTGTTCTTTTTTATATTATTTTTAAATTTTAAACATTATAAAAAAAAATTTTACTGCGTTTCATTGCTATTAAAATTTGAAGAACAATATATTGGGATTTTCAAAAAATTATTATTTCCGGTTGCTTCAATAACTTATAGTTTAAAATCGATTTTAGTTTTTTTACGTGTGTTTTATTGTAAAAAAAGATCTTATAATTATAAAAATTATTTAAAATATTTTGTTTAGTCAGTTGCAATCCCGGAAATCCCGGAATCGCCAAAACAATCCACTATTGCAGGCCCTACATTGTGAGTTGGAAAAAATAAAAAGGGTCAAATTAAAACACTTATTGTGATAACACAAACAATGGGATTTTTTGTCTTTTTACTCGATTCATAACATTAATTTTGGATATATGTACTATAATACATAAAGGCTTAATTTTGTAAGTAATTAATACAAGAAAAAATATTCCAAAATATATAATTTATATACTTAGTAATTCTAGTATACATTGTAGTGACAGGTACCCTTATGACCCCTGCTGAAAACGCAGAAGAAGGAGCATTAAAAAACAATAACGAAAATATTTTGCAATACTATTTTTGTATTACTTACGTACAAAAAAATTAAGTTGTATGTATTGTAGTCTATTAAAAAAAAAACGTTTTAAATTGAGTAATATTTTTTCAAACGTGCAAAGTAACCTTAAGAAATCTAAGCTATTCATACCTAAACAATTATGTGATATTACTGCACGTATCATATTAATCGAATTTTACAAGTGGCACTACTGACCTTTCGCATCATTTCTAAAAAAACATAAACGTCGAAATATATATACGCGTATAAATGACCTGTGATATAGAGTTTAATCAACAAACCTTAAATAAATCTTTCAAACAAAGTATATTCTTTTAAAAAAGTATTGATGACTTCAATGTTTCTGAGTAACAATAAAACATTATGTCTTATACAATTTTGGAACTTTACTAATTTGGTTGTCATATTGCGCATTTAGTTAATTTATTATTATTTTTATTGGTCCATTATCATAAACAAAATAAACATCGACTCTAAATTTAGTATAAGAATTTCTGACAGTTTTTAATACAATATATTATCAAAGAGCTTGCACTAAATTTAGAGTCGACTTTTATTTTGTTTATGATAATGGGCCATTAAATGTGTTTTTCAAAAAAAAATTTAAATATCTCTTAATGTATATATATTTATTTACATATACATAAAAGTATCATCAATAAATTAAAAAAAAACCTTTATAAAAAATCAATAAAGTTCTAAAATATGAAGCCCATGCATTTTCATGCAAGATTTCATTCACTTTTTTTTTAGTTCTTTCTATAATTCAAATCATTTGAATGCAACCACCACACCCATCCCTCGGTAACAAACATGCTTCACCCGTGCCCAGCCATATTCACAGTTTTAACTGTAAATTACAGTTTTTTGACTTGTAGTGCTAAGTACAGTTTTTTAAAGTTTCTAAAAAAATCCATTTTTTACTCTAAAAACGTTACCTAATGCACTGCTAACAACCCCTGAAGAGATTTAAGCTATTTCTTATTAATTTTTTAACCAATGCGTAATAGTTTCCGTGTTCAATTTCATTTCTTTATAAAAAATACATTTTTTCAAAACTTTAGAGTCGATTATTTCAAAATATTTTTTGTGTGGCTTATCATGTTCTTGCAATAAGCCCTTCAATTTCAAAAACAAAATGTGATCTATTCAAAAGTATTAATGCTATTTAAAGTATTTTTTAACTGCTTTTGTTATTGTTTATGTTTTTGTGAATGAATTGTTTTCAATATTTTCATTTTATTAAATACCAAGAAAATTAAACTTGCCGTTGTTTGGGGTTTCAGTTTTTTTGTTGAAAATACAAGTTTTTTTAGAGTTACAGTTTTTTTGCGTTGAAAATACAGTTTTTTTTTTGGAACTTATAGTTTAATAAAAAAAGTCTGGAAACGATGCCCGTGGTATCATTTTTCAGTACAACCTTCACTCATTACACACAAGCAATGAACCATAGTAGAACTAGACAAGGTAGTGTTACGGCAGAATGTGTTCTCTTTCTTATTGACCATAACTGTCAAATTCAGCCATTTTACTATTTTGCCAATTTTTGCTTTCATATTGCATTCTAATTGGTTGCAGATCTTGTATGAAATTTCAACTTTGTTTTGACAGTTTCGGTCACCGGCTCTCCGCCCTAACATTACCTTGTCTAATTTTGCCATGCAATGAACAATAGGGGTATTCTCTATGTCTAGCATAATTGCTTGAGAGCACGTATTGTAACAATGCTATACTAAAATATCCAATGGATCGAGAGTGCCCTGTTGTACAAGCGTAGAATAGTAAAAATAACAGCTCAAAGACCTCTATAATGAGCTGCACTCCACGCTCATTTCACCTTCTGTTTGGCTGCTCTTTCATTCTCTTCTTTCTCATAACAATCACAGGGTTGCATTTCATAAACTATTCTTCATAGCATCGCCGTATACATGGGTTTCAGTGTAGTATACATATTAAATAGTGCACGGTTACTTTTACTTGTATTTTGTTGTTGCGGCGGTGCACGGATTGTATATTTCCTATTCTTGCACGTATAACAGGCATTTTCTAGACATAGAGAATACCACTAATGTGTAGTGGGTTCTGCAGAAAGCGATCCATGGAAGATGCGAGAACAGTGAGAACAAAGCTATTCTCATTCTCAATGAATTTTATCCCTTTTCTTCATGAACTCATTGCGTTTCATAGCGAACAAATTGAATGACGCAATGACGCAAATTTCAGAGAGTGTCTCTTGGGTAGCTTTTTATCAATTCATGCAGATATCTATTATCTACCAGATTATAATAATAAAAATTCATTCCAAATATATTTCTGTCTTGTATTATTATTTAAAGTTCTCATGCAGCTAAAAAACACTTTTACTTGTAAATTAGTTGAAAACACATACACAGTACGACACATGACTTAGTCCCATGACAACCAAGCGTATTGAAGTCAGTTGGTGCCAAGAGAAAAAGCTAGAATTTCAACTAGTTGTAGTAGAAAAAAAAAGTTTTAAACTACTTTTAAACTAGTTTATTTTCCTGCAGGGTACAAATACAACACACTGTTAATGTTTTCGGTTGTTTTTACAAATGTGTACACAATAGAACACATTTGTGTATACACAAACGTGTACACACAAAAATTCAATCCCGGACGGTTTTGGCGAATCCCGAGATTTCGGGATTTGAAATTTGTGATCCCGGGATTTCGAAAAATCCCAAAATTTTAAAATAATTTCACTTAGCTGTTTTAAAAGCAGGAACAGTTAATTACTCTTTCTATTAATTTCTGCGTTTTGGCAAAAAGAATTCAATATTATATTTTAATTTTTTTTTTTATTTTTAAAACATAAATCCAAACGTTATCTACAGGGTCCGCCATCTAACGTTTGTTTTTTCAACTAGTGCTTATTTCGTAAATGGTAACACTTAGCTCATGTCTGATTTGACAGATAATTAGTTTTATCCTTCCGCTAAACGAATATGGTTGTGCATACGCTTGAACAACGCTGGGAAATATTGAGACATTACTTTGAAAATCATGGTAATGTTGCAGAATGTGTGCGAAAATTGCGTATGGATTTTGGAAGAAGAGAAGCACCGTCAGCTCCGTATGTTCGTTATCTTGTGAAAAAAGTGAAAGAAACTGGCATCCTCATCGATAAATCAAAGCGTGAAAAGCCAAAAACAGTGCGTACACCCGAGAATATTGCTGCTGTGGCAGAAAGTGTGCGTGAAGCGCCATCAACATCAATTCACCGTCGTTCTCAACAATTGAACATTTCGAAGAATTCATTGAGACGAATTTTGCATAAAGACCTTGGTATTATGACGCCATACAAAGTTCAATTGGTTCAGGAGTTGAAGCCAACTGATCATCCAATGCATTTTCGCTTCGCTAAGTGGGCCTGCGATCGACTTACAGAAGATGCCGATTTTGCAAAAAAAATCATATTTTCAGATGAAGCTCATTTTGATCTTGGCGGGTATGTAAACAAGCAAAATTGTCGCATTTGGGGCACAGAAAACCCGCACGCATACATTGAAAAGCTGCTGCACCCAAAACGAGTCACTGTTTGGTGCTGATTTTGGTCCAGAGGCATAATTGGGCCATATTTCTTCAAAAATGACCAAGGAGTGGCCGTTACAGTCAATGGCGATCGTTATCGGGCCATGTGGAACGAATTTTTGTTCACAAAAATTGAAGAGGAGGATATTGGCAACATTTGGTTTCAACAGGATGGCGCTACGTGCCACACAGCCTAAGCTACACTCGATGTTTTGCGCCCTGTTTTTGAAGATCGCATTATCAGCCGCAGAGCTGATGTCGTTTGGCCACCTCGGAGCTGCGATTTGACACCGTTGGACTTTTATTTGTGGGGTACCCTCAAAGATAAGTGTTACGCCGACAAGCCAGAGACAATTGACGCTTTAAAGGACAATATTCGTGAAGCCATTGGTGAAATACAGCTGCACACAATCGATAATGTGCTTAAAAATTGGACCGATCGTGTAGGCTACTGCATGGCCAGCCGAGGCAGCCATTTGAATGAAATTATTTTCCATTATTAACCGGAAGGATTGTACTTTCAAATAAAAAAAGAAATTTTAGAAAATATCCAGTAGTTTTTTTTATAGAATTAAAAAAAAAAGTTATTTGGCGGACCCTTTATATTCATACTTAAAATATTCAAAAACACTCAAAAGTTTATAAGACCATTAAAAGACACTAAGACGAAATCATAATTTCTTCAGTCAAATATAATTGGACGATAAAGTCCAATTCTGAAATTGCATTCTGTATTCTAAGGAGAAACACTTGTAAATTTATGATTGAAATAAAAATATCTGATTAAACCAGATCTAAAAAATTAAATTAGAAAATAACTACGACTTTTTTTTAATAAAAATCATAACCTATACGATCTTTAATTAAAGAAATTTGCAAACTTTTTGAATATTTAAATTATAATTATAATAAGTTTATTTAATAAAAAAGTTCTGATATCTTATATTTCAGAAAATTTCAACATTTATTTCAGAATGAAAACCAAAAATATTTAAAAATCTCATACACGATTTCACTTTATTATAAACATTAAAAATATAAACGCAAATAAAATAAACAAAATAAACAGTATAATAAAGAAATAAAAACTTCTTATTCAAATAAATTAGTTAAAGCTGCTTGATTATCAGAGAAATCATATAACTTTTTGTATGTTTTTTTCGTCAGAGTTTTCAAAACATTTGACAGGTCATAGCATTTTCTGATAATTTTCATAGCATTTCTGAGAAAATTGACACGGAACTTAAAATGGATACTGGCAAAAGAAAATTACTTATTTTAAGCCTTATAATATTTTAAACTGTTATGGTTAAGCGTTAAAAAAATAAAACACAAGAGCTTTATGTAGCAGACCTCGAAATTAAAAAACAAAATTTTTATTTGACTTCTCTGATAGAAAAAGAAACAAATCTAATGCCAAAAAATCGTATGCTTTGGTGCAAGAGAAGTCATATAACAAATAAAATTGCGTTCATACTATCGGGCTTTCATTATTTGATTCAAATTGTAGGCTTTCTCAGATAGTCTGAAGCAGCTTTTAGCTGTTAGTAAAAATTATGATGTGAATAAAATATTCCTTTTACAAGCTAAGTATACTATAGAAACTATAGCATATTAATAAAAGTATTGCTAATTTCAAAATGAAAAATAAAAATTGAACAGCCTAGTAAACAGAGACTTTTAAGATCACAACAAAAAAAAAAACAAGAAAATAGACTTTCAATATAGAGAGACAAAAAAGAAAAGGCTGAATTCGATTATGAAAACAAAACTATCGTTTAAATTAGAGTTGCATTTATAGTTGCTGAAAATTTTTATATTTTCTTGTGAATAAAATCCCGGGATTTTTGGCTTGGAATCCTGGGATTCGAGGACTAGAAATTTGTTAGAGATCCCGGGATTGAAAGCCCTTTTACACAAACTGAACAGCAAAAACGGCACGAGTAGTGTGAGTGTGTGTATGAGTACTTGAGCGTACAAAGAAGTTTTTTTAATAATTATTAAGCTTACACATTTTTTTTATCATAATAGCTAAAACAAATAAGTTAAGGATATTTTTTGTATGAAAAATGCACTAAGGACCAAATGGTCTATTAACCTAAAATTCATAAGTTTTTTTTTTACCTAAGAGCAGGGTTATAAAGACATGATACCTTTTAGCTTTTATGGTATATCGTATTTGTGCAAAAGTTTCTCTTGCCTAAACCAAACTGAAGAAGGATACATTTTAAACTTTTGTTTTTCTTCAACAGAGAATACAAATTATAATCTTCTGACACACTTGTATTCTAAGTGCAGTCGGCTTTCGGCAGCTGCTTTCATTGAGCACGCTTGAAACTACGAGTGAGTGAATTTGCCTTTGCTGCTACTGTATGATTTGCGGTCTAGTAAGCTTCAATCTCGCCGTATCGCCTTTAACAAGCTATACCCACTAAAGAAAGAAAAAAATTTGTTAATTTGTTGCAAAAATAAAACAGAAATTTTCAATATCTCTTTAAGGTTGCATTTTAAGTAAAAAAGAAAAAATATTGTGAAAAAGCACAAGCAGACATGAAAAACCAGCAGATTAGAACGTAATTCGCTTAATCTGGGGAATACAAGGAGAAGTTGGCAGCTGTATGTTGCTGCATATAGGTGATGTTGAGAGCATGCAATGAAATAAACTTCAGCTAGCATTGGTACACTTTAAAAATTTTAAATAAAATTAATTGAACAGTTGCGATCGTCAATAAAAACCGTTATACGTAATGGTGAGAATAGGGGGAGGCAGTTGAGCGTTTGTGATGAAATGTGATCAGCAGTGCTATCGGTTTTTTTATATTCTACCACTTTTACCACCCACTACCACTTTTTAAATTTTAGTAATTTTCTATTATTATTAATTTATTTTTGTCTCCAATATTAAGCTATGTTTAGTATGTGAATTTTTCATTGTGATTGAATTTTTTGACAAGTCATTGTGACCGAGCAAGATCACTTTCAAGAATGAAAGAAGCAGATGCAAATTCTTTACAAGGAAAAATGTTTGTGAAGTAAGGATAAGCAGTGTATCATTCTAATTTTTTAAAGGTTTAAATGAAAGGTGTAAAAATTTACAAACAAAATAGAAGTTCATACTTTTTGCCGATTCTGACGCTTTTTTGAAAAAAATTATGCAGAAATATTTATGGAAAGCAGAAAAGAAGTGCAAAAATATCAAATGATTTTATTATGATTTTATATGATAAATGATAATAATTATTTTTAGTTAATTTATTGTGATATATTATTTTGAAATTATTACATGAATTTAATTGCAAACTTTAGATCAATTAAGTAAAAACTTATTAGACAAAAACAACAACAACAACAACTCTGTATAGACTCAATCACTTAGCTGACAAGAGAGTCTGTTTCGGAAATCGCTACATTTCCTCTTAAGTAGTGTTTACTAATCACTTTTTGAGAGTACTAAAAATGAAAAAGTTTGTGTTTAAAATTATTTATTACAATGAAAAATAACGAAAGTAAAAAGATACTTTTTTTTCTAGATAACTTAAAGCAGTAAAATAATTAAACGTAAGCTTAGCATTGTAGTATTTGCGCTTAAAAAAACAATTATAATTCATTGAAAAATCAAACATTGAAATAGTAAATTTAAAGCGGCTTTCGATTAAAACCTTCTTTTATTTTTGCAAGGCAGCTTTCGTGTGCTTGATATTAAAGGGTCCGAACTCAAAAGTAAATGGTTAAAAAGATCCGTCAAAATGCGTAAGTATTTATTTCCGGTTATTTTCAATCTAAACTGCTTAATATCATTGCTTTTTACTCAGCAGCTTCTTTTAAGATCTCCCCTATCGACAACAGTGCATTATTTATAACTTCAGAACAGTGAATTAATAACTTAAGTACTGAAGGCGGAAGATAGTTCCACGCATATTTATGTACCAAGCTCTTGCTGTTCCTAAAGCATATGCCTCAAATTTTTTTAATACACTGAGCTAAAAAACAACGTAAAATCAAAGGTAACCACTTCAATTCAAATATTTTTAAGAATGATTTGGCACCAAACACGAAAATATTAAATTCAAAGTGGAAACACATGTATTCAGTTTTACGTTGTTTCTACTTTAAACTAAAGTGTTATACACCTTAAAATGATAAGTATTCGACTTTAACTTAACGTAGATTCAGAATTAATTCAAAGAGGAAGCATATTCAATTGGAATACTAACGTATTTATTTTAAATGCGTTATAACTTTGAAGTAAGGTATTTTCTACTTTGATTGCACATCCTTGCATTAATGAATCAAAGTGATTTTCACTTTAAATTAAATACTTAACATTTTTGGTATTGAATGGTCACAGAGTCCGTGAAACAAAATCAAATGAATAAAACAAAATTAGGTTTTATAGAAATGTTCTTTTATTAAAATAAAAAAAACTCAAAATCTTTAAGCAGACTAGCGAATTTCTCATCGTTTTCTTCCAAATGTGTAACTTCATCCACACTGTTGAAAAGTATTGTGTCCAAGTAAAGCACTTGGCCAAATTCATCATATATTGAATATTTTACATTTTTATTTATCTTCACTTATTTGAACTTAATTTTACTATTTGCTCGCACAAACTTGAGCGACATTCGACAATTTTGTTGAGTAAATTGATATTATTTCAATTAAGTAAAACAGCGTGCATTAAATAATTGTTACTCTTAGAAAGACAGATAGAGCGAAAAAAATTACCGTTTGCTTAAAACGATTGCAACGAAATTATGCTGAACACATACACACAAAAATATGCATACAACTTCAAATTGAAGTGTCTTCCACTTTGAAATATATATTTCTTTTTCGTTTTCACTACTGAAAACTTCAATATAAACCATGTTATTTTTCAACTTAATTTCGAAGTGGATGCACTTTAAAGAATATAATAACTATAGTGGTTCACCATTATTTTGAAGTTTTTCCACTTCTTATTGGAGATCAAATGTTTTCATATTTGATTTAAAGGATTTCAATGTGAATTTAAAGATGATTTCTTAAAAATGGAGCAACGTAAAATTAACATGATATTATTTAATTTTACGTTGTGATTTTTCCCTGAGTGTATGTACTTTGTATCCGAAATTTATAACCTCCAATATTGTCGCGCATCGTGCTAATAGATTTTCTTCTACTCCTGTGATTTGTGCAGACTGCTTTATGGAAGTATTCCGGTTTGGCAAAAATTTTTTTCGATGTTATTTTTTGCATATTTTTATAGCTTGGATATTTGAGAATATAGTCCTAAATTGGTTTTTTTAAAAACTTTAGGAGAATTGGCCTTTTTTGTCCAGCAATGTTTTCGCCAAAATGCGATTTGCTTAATTTGGCTACTTTTTGAATGCAATGGTTTGAAGCAACCACGGAATTTCGTTCAACACGTTCTTTAGTATGCCATCCAGAGTCGGTTGCTGACATGAAGAAGGCTGTTTGGGCAATGTTTTTGCATAATCTCGACTGATGAAGCTCCACAGCACCAAAACAGTCCGACCGGTGCTTCGAGCTGGTGCGAATGGCAAAAAGCGGTAGCAGAAGGGACAATCGACAGCTTCAAGCATACGTATGCACCACTAAATCAGAGAGTCCAGGAAGCAATCAAACCTATTTACGAAGCACTGTCAGCCGATGATTTGTGGAACAGATGCCTTGGCTCCGAAACTCAAAACAGCAACGAATCTTTCTTTGCTGTGGTCATTCGCATCGAAGCATATGCACTCCGGCGCACGTACTATTGAGATTGCCAATTGTATTGCAACTGTCATATTTAACTAAGGTTTTTTGGCAATACTTCAAATAATGAACCTAATGGGCATCCCGATTGGCAACGTCACAAATGATTTCGCCATGTCTCGGAACGAAGAACGTTTCAAAAGGTCCGAAGCCAGAGCTCTGGCCGCATCAAAAGAAGGTAGAACTGCCCGAAGAGCACAAAGAGACGCTGAGTCCTCATTTTTTGAAGAAGAGGAAGGAGTTCTTTATGGGGCTGGATTGCAGATTGATGTATGTAAGTATTTCACACAAAAAAAAAAGTGTTTTATTGCCAAAAATTTTCTTTGAGGTTTTTTAAAATCACGTTTTTGAACTTTGAAGTCACTTTTCTACTGTTCTACAAAACCGATTTTGATGAAACCAAGTGCAATCGACGCAAAATTGTCGAATTTCTAAAACTCAAATTATTCATTTCAATTTTTTTTTTAATCAAAAAATAACTTCAAACTAAAATGCGTTTATCTCGAAACCACGTTTTTCGAGCTTGCGGCCCAGATTGCGCCCGTAGTTTTAAACCGATTTTGATAAAACAAAGTGCAATCGCCGAAGAATTGTTACTTTTCTAGTCATAATCTCAATCACAATTTTAAATATTTTTTTACTATTTTTTTTACACTAAACTGCATAAAAAAAACTAGGCACCAAAACCAAAATAAATTTTTTCATGTTTCAATAACCGCCATTTTGTAAAAAATTATTGTAGAATTATGATTGATGTAGGGACTAGAACGACATCTGTACTGAATCTAACGCTGCTTACATTTTCTATTTCAAATGATCCGAAGTCGAGTTATCCGGGCCGCAAGCAGCATACTTTTCTTTTCGACGCCCAACTTTGAAGGCCGACAACTTTTTGAACAGCCCTCGTACTAAGGAAAAAATTTTCTTATTTAATTTAATATGTTCTTAATACAATAAAAACAGAATTTTAATAACTCTTTGCGTTTTCAAAAGAGAAGTTTTTCAAAAAGGGTCAAAAAACAGCCTTCCAACCAGGAATAATCCCTTAAATTTCTGAAAAATCTCCTTGCAGTATTTTCGTTATTTGAACTACCACCAGCTTTAGGTTTATCTGCAATAAGCCCCATTTTCAACCTTAACTGATCTTAAACGAACTTATTTCTTTGTAATAACTTTAATTTTTAATTTTTTTCAGTATCGTAATATTTTTATAAATATAATGTGTAAGATACATGAAAATTTGGCGAAAAGCTACATTGACGAGATGCTAGGAATTAGGTTGTTAAAAGCAATGGGATTTGACGACAGGAGAAAATCGTAAGACCAGTGGTGTCGGAAGCGGGGGGAAAAGGGGGGCAATTTCCCCCCACTTTTTTAGCTAGATAAAAAATTTAAAAGGAAAAGTTATTCAATATATCAGTTTTTTTACAACGATTTGTACATCGTACAGTACATAGATTTAAAGCAAACATGATGTAAGCAACATTTTTGATGAATACAAAATAAAGTTACTGCTCCTATCAACAACAAATTAAATATTTTTTTTTTTCATAAAAACAAGAGAACAACAAGTAAGCACACTGTACAATAAGAAACCTTAAAATTATTTCTTTTTGTTGAGATGTCTCTTTAGGGCGGCTTTCTTACAAGATATCAATTTCTAGCAGCAGTGGTGCACACCAGTAAAAGGCTGAAATGTAGATCTATCAAAATATCTACAAATCACTTTTATCTTTTAGTACCTTGGTAACTAAAAGTCTACAAGAAAAAAGTGTAGCTAAGAATGTTATACCTAAGAACCAACTTTTATCTTACAAGATATATTTTTATTAAATAATTCACTAGACAATTAAATAAAGCTTTTAAAATAAGCTTAATACATTTTTTCTGAATATCCATATTTACTTTCAAAAGTTTTATCTTAAAAATGTTTCAAGTAATATCACTAGAAACGCAGCGTACCAAAGGTTATTGCTTTCTTTCAGTTTATATTATTACAACAAACTAAAGTCATGAAAAGTGCGGAATTGCATCTTTTATTTTTTTTTTTCTATGGGCCAAACCACTGTGCAGTGGGAAGTCGGCAGATGGTGGCTGACGCAGGTAAATTAATGCAGTTTTTGTAAAAAAAGCCGAAAAACTTTCGCAAATGACACATTGAATTAAAAAAGGCGTTAATCATCAAAGAGGCATATAAACAAAAGCAAAAGAGTGTGAAGAAAATCCTGAAAACAATTAAAAATTGTTGACTGCGTGCAAAACATGTCAACATCGTGGTATGACAAAATTAAAAAGAGTTAAATTTTGTTATGTATTGCACACAAAACTCTTTGCTATTTTCAATACTCTACTCTACCAAAACTGTTGCTTAATCTTTCTCTAACAGAAGTTCAAATAAAACGCTGCAAAACAAAGGCAAAAGAGATTGCTAACACAATTGCTGGTCCTTATGCAAAGGAAAAAATCGCGGCCGAATTAAGAATTTTCATTTATTGGAGAAATGTAGACTTAGGCTCCCAAATTAGATCTAACTAAATATATTATAACCAGTGTTGCCGGAATAAATTTTTTTTTTTAACCAGAACGCAAAATAAAAATTGCCACAATGTAAAAAAAATAACCAAAATATGTATTCATCGTATTATAAAAAAGAAACAAAACCACCTAACATACCTATTTCTACTAACTAGTTGCAAAAAGATTAATAAACTAGTTTCACATAGATTCTTACTTTTGCATGTAACCCCTAACGTAACGGGGGTAAAAACCGTTGATGAACAAATATGCATTAAAAATTTTCAAAGTTTTCTTGGACTTTATCTTAAAAATAAAAACCCCCCTTTTTTCGATTTCGCGTGAAAAATTATTCCCGATAGGGCTGTACATGAAGAGAAAAATCAACCTCGAGAAAAAATGTTAATTGGGTGTGAAGAGGTAATTCAGGTGTTAAACAAAAAATTAATTTTCGTCAGAGTAATAAATACAAAGCCGAATAAAAAAATAGCCAAATAAAAATAAAATCGCCAGTAGCCAAAAACTGACCGCTGCAAAATATATCCACTTATGGCTATTAAAAGCCAAAACGGCAAAACTGATTATAACCAATATAAACACTTAAATATCACTAATAATCTTATTACTTTAAGCTCAGCTAGCTAAGCTTTAGCTTTTGGCTAAAATTAAATGTTTTTGGTATGCTTGTTGCTCTATTTTTTATAATAAATCAAAACTTTAATATATAATTGAATGTTAAATGGAATCATTATATGTTAACTATAAGCGTTCTTTGAATACATTTTAAAAATGCCATTTATTATAAAACGCATTACTGTTTTTCGGCCTTTATATTTTTATTTAAATAAAACTAAAAGCTTAAAACAGAAAATACAAAATAATAAATAAACTGCCCATTTCAGCCCTTGGAAGGACTTTGACCTAGCTTATGTTCTCAAGGAGCTTTACATTTGAAAAAATTTTCTGTCAGAGCTGGAATTGAACCCGGGCTACCGCAGATCCTTAGCTTAGGGGCCACGCACTCTACCCACTAGGCTACGGCCGCCACCAAAACAGAAAATACAACATTTAAAAATTATTTTGAGTATATGAAAATAATTTCAAATGTGTTTTTTATGCAAAAAAATCTATCATACTTATTCCAAATTCGCTACTTTTTTTTGCACTCAATCTAAAACTATTCTAAATTTTCAAGGGACAACACTGGTGATAAGTATTTGGTCGTCTGTGACGTCACAAAATTTTGTGTTTCTATATTTAAAAATATTTTCAAATTATTGTTCGGTTTTTCGGGAAAACTTCAATCTTGTGCTTTGAATTTTGGCGCTTAAAGGGCTTTCTTATTATATAATAAAATGACAGCACTGTGTTAAAAGTACAAGTAACCCGATTGTACCATTTTTATATTTGTTATTTAACTTATTTATTTTTATTTATTTAATTCAATTATCATGTTCGCATATAAGACAGAGTCTGTTTAATGCAGTAAGAAAGCAAAGACTAACAAAAAATAGTAACCAACACATAAAAAAAATGTAAATTACTTAATTTATATCAAAAAATTTTAAACAACAACAAGTTATAACAACAAGTTATAATCAACAATTAAATTCATTTGACTTAAAGAATTATTAAGAAAATGTTTAGTTATAAACTTAAATTTTAACAACAAATTGTAAACTAATTGAAATTCAAACTTTCAGTATGTATAAATTACGTTTTGACAATCTTTATAATATTTATTTATATCTTTATTTATTATTCAACTATAAACAATTTTGTATTACAGTTACTTAAAATTATCTTAAAATTAAACAGGAATTTAACAATATAATGTTAGCTTAACATAAAACAATTTTTAAAAGAGATCCTAGTTTGGGTTATATAATTATTGCTACAAATTGCATTAAAAGAAGAACTCATATTATAAACAGGGTCCTGTCTACCATGATTTGTCCTGCGATATGAAGTTTGAAAAACTGTATACGCCTAAAATTCCTTTCGGGCGCATATATACTAAAAAAAGCAAGCAATGGTGCACAATATAAATGATTCACGAATATATCACGAGCAAATATAGCCAAAAAATACTTTCTTCTAAACTCTAAGCGTAAACTAAACTAAACTTTTAAGCGTAAAAGCGCTTAAAACGTAAAAACGGGAGTCGTAAGTCGGCATAAACTCCCACCGAAGTTTTCTAAACACTAGCCGAGTAAAACCTCTCTGAATATTTTCAAATTTGGAAATGCAAACAGCATATCGAGGGTCCCAGACAACACAGCAATACTCCAAACTTGATCTAACCAAAGAGAAGAAAATTGACTTTAGAGTATAGGGGTCTGAGAACTCCTTAGTGTTTCGCATAAAACCCATCATTGCATTAGCTTTGGAAATAACAGCATCACAATGCTTACCAAAAGTAAGCATCAAAAAATTTCTCCCAAATCCATTTCAATATCATCT
This sequence comes from Dichetophora obliterata, assembly GCA_963920525.1. NCBI lineage: Eukaryota > Metazoa > Arthropoda > Insecta > Diptera > Sciomyzidae > Dichetophora > Dichetophora obliterata. The sequence continues at coordinate 289,031,394 of OY986435.1, forward strand.
CTTACGATTATAACTGAGCACAAAGCACAGTCCCCCCACGTCCTGCGATTCACACCAGTGAACGAACGACTTGCCATAATCCGCATCAATGTTAGATTTTTCAATATAAGCCTAATATGGGCGCACGCTCCGACAGAAGACAAGGACGATGAGATCAAGGAAATTTTCTACGAGCGCCTTGAAAATGCTTACGAGCGTTGCCCCCGCCACGACGTAAAAATCGTGCTTGGTGACTTCAACGCTAAGGTGGGCAAGGAAAATATTTTTGGTCCAACAGTCGGAAAATTTAGCCTCCACAACAACACCTCCGATTACGGAATGAGGCTGATTGACTTCGCCGCAGCACGAAACATGGTCGTAAGTAGCACTAGATTCAAGCATCTCAATATTCATAAAGCCACCTGGATGTCCCCTGATCAAAAAACAAAAAATCAAATTGATCACGTTTTGATCGACGGAAGGCATTCTTCCAGTGTTTTGGATGTACGCACGATCCGTGGTGCAAACATTGACTCGGATCACTATCTTGAGCCAAGATCCGTACACGTCTGTGCGCAGCTAAGAATACACGCAACCCTACACAGAGAAAGCTACAGACAGCCGAAGCTTTCGCCACTCGACTCTCACTCCTGCTTCAAAGCACTCCTCCAACCGATGATATATGCGCGCAGTGGACACACATCCAACTCCATGCGTGCGGCTGCTGAAGAGGTGATTGGCTACCACCACCCTCCCCGAAACCAGTGGTACAACCTAGAGTGTCGCGACGCCACTGCAGAGAAAGACGCCGCCTACAAAGCCACCCTGCAGTCGGTTGTAACGCGCGCTGTAAAAAGAGGCAGAAAAGCGGGAGCAGGAGAAGATTGAGATGTTTGGTGTCAGGAATTAGGCCCTAATTTTTTTTGAAAAAATAAGACGATTTGCCGATGGTTTTAAAACCGGGGCCTCTTCCTGCAAGGATGAAAACGGGAATTTAGTGACAGATGTCCAGAGTACACTGACGATATGGAGGGAACACTTCTCTAAGCTTCTAAATGGCGACGCTGACAACAATCCCGCCAATAGAGAAGATATTCCGGAAACCCCAATTTCGGATGACAGCGTCGAGGTTCCGCTGCCCGACTATGATGAAGTTCTGACAGCTATAGCTCGGCTTAAAAATAATAAAGCCGCGGGAGCTGATGGCTTACCTGCTGAGCTGTTTAAGAACGGAGGCGAAGCTCTACTTAAATGCATTCACGAGCTTCTATGCAGAATATGGTCGGAAGAATGCATTCCGAACGATTGGAATCTCAGTGTGCTCTGCCCAATCCACAAGAAAGGTGATCCCACTATCTGTGCCAATTACCGGGGGATAAGACTTCTTAATATCGCATATAAGGTCCTGTCGAGCGTTTTATGTGAAAGATTGAAGCCCATTGTAAACGAACTGATCGGACCTTATCAGTGTGGCTTCAGACCTGGAAAGTCCACCATCGACCAGATTTTCACGCTACGACAAATCTTGGAGAAGACTCAAGAAAAAAAAGTTGACACCCACCGTCTTTTTGTCGACTACAAAACCGCCTTCGACAGCCCAATAAGGAAGCACCTGTACTCCACCATGTCTGAATTTGGTATTCCTGCAAAACTAATACGACTTTGCAGGATGACACTGAGCAGCACCAGCAGCGCAGTTAAAATCGGGAAGGACCTCTCCCCACCATTTATTACCAAACGAGGTTTCAGACAAGGTGATTCCTTATCGTGCGACTTTTTCAAAATAATGATGGAAAAGATCATCCGAGCTGCTTATCTGAGACGTAGTGGCACAATATTCTACAAGAGTGTTATGCTGCTTGCGTATGCTGATGACATCGATATCATTGGCCATAATACGCGTGAAGTCAGTGCAGCATTTTCCAGATTAGAAAGAGAGTCAAGTCGAATGGGTCTGTCAGTGAATGCAGACAACAGTCCCAGCGTCTTGGAACCCACGATACCGTTGACAATACCTCCTTCGAGGTTGTGAAGAACTTCGTTTATTTGGGATCCAGCATTAATTCAACCAACGACATCAGCATTGAGATCAAACGGAGAATAACTCTTGCCAACAGGTGTTACTTTGGGCTCAGTAGGCAACTGAGAAGCAGAGCCCTCTGTCGACGAACGAAAATCACGCTCTATAAATCGCTCATCATGTCCGTCCTACTTTACGCACCGCAAACCTGGACGCTGAGCAGTTTAGATGAAAAGACTTTAGGAGCATGAATACGGGAATACGGTGGAATGATGAACTGTATGAGCTGTACGCTGACATCGACATAGTCAAGCGCATTAAAATCGAGCGGCTTCGCTGGCTTGGTCATGTTCAGCGCATGAAATACAATACTCCAGTGAAGAAAGCATTCGATTCAGTACCCAGCGGCGGGCAACGCAGAAGAGGACGACCGCATCTTCGTTGGAAAGACCAAGTAGAGGACAACCTGACGAAGCTTGGAATTTCAAGTGGCGCCAGCAAGCGAAAGACAGAAATGGCTGGCGCAAATTCTTAGATGAGGCCAAGACCGACATACGGTTGTAGCGCCAACTAAGTAAGTAAGTAAGTAACAAAGCATGGTTGCCTACAATTAATTGCCACATTGTACCAATGGCCAATTGTACCACATTTAGCAATATTAAAATATAACTTATTCACATCACAAAACTTCTGCAAGCCATCCAAATCCTGTTGAATAGGTTGACAGTCTACTGAAGAATTAATAATTTTAAATAACTTCCCGTCATCAGCATATATGAGGCATCTCGAAAACTGGACATAGCTTGGAAGGTCTTTAATAAATAAGGCAAACAAAAGAGGACCAAGATGACTGCCTTAGGGCACACCAGAAAAATTATCAGTATATTTAGAGCGATATTTACCAATCCTAAGCGCTTGTCTACGACCGAACATAAAATAATATTGCGAATTTTTTGCTCAATTGCTTAATATTTAAACGTGAAATGTTATATCAACACAAATTAAAGCAATCATTCAAGAAAAAACGCAGTATATACATAAACAGACATTAAAAATTGGTATCTGTAGGCAGATACTGCGTTTTCCCCTATTGTTTGTGAAAGCAAACAAGATTTCACTATTATGAATAACCAAATATTAAAAAATATTCAAACCCTAAGGGCCAAAGAATTTTTGATAAATCACAGTAACTCGTTTATCTCAAAATATAGAAATATGTAGATGCCGCACTCTTCCTTATGACGGCAGTATTTGCTTCTGTTATATGTTTTCCTAAGGAATGAATGAATTATAAATAAAAAAAAACAAGACTCAAAAAAGTTACTTTACTCTACTAAATAAACCCTCTCCCAGCTGTCACACATCTCTCATTAGCTAAAGAAACCGGGGAGATCAAACAAACATGCAGCAGTGCCCAAAACTATTCTAAAAATACTTAATTGCAATAATCAAAAGTACTGAATCTACCCATACCCAACAACCCAAGTAAGTGTGAACTAGGGCTTTCAATCCCGGGATCCCGAGCCATATCCTAGTCCCGTTATCCTGAGACCCGAATTCAAACCCTAAGTCCCGGGATTTTAAAAATATAAAAATTTTCAACAACAATAAATGCAACTGCAATTTAAACGATGGTTTTTGTATCGTAATCACATTGTTCTTTTTTTATCCCTCTATACACTTTGAAAGACTATTTCTTAGTTTATTTTGGTTGTGATCTTAAAATACTGTTAACTAGGCTGTTAAACTTTCATGGAATTTTTAAAGTAGCAATAGTTCTGTTAGTATACTAAAAACCGCTAACTTTTTTATTTGAGCAAGAAGTTTTGTTTTCTTTTAAAATTTTTTTAAAAGATAAATTTATGTTGTTTGTTTATTTAACTATTTTTAACTATTTTGTTTATCTATTTACTTATATACGCATAAAAATAAAAGGCCTTCTCAAACATAATTTGCAGGAAGTATGATATGTTTCTGCATGCTTCTTGAAAACATATAATCATAATTGATTCCACATAAATAATGATAAAAAAATGCTCATTTCTGCATATAAAATGGTTGCTTCTTACAATTATTTGTAAGATTAATTGTGCTTGTTGACTCTTTAGCACTTGTTGTTTGGAAACAATCGCTTTCTGTTTAAATTTATTAACAATATGTTTTATTTTAAGTGAAATATGTTTTCATTAAAATATGTTGTAATTATAAATTGACTCAAAAGAGTTTTAGTCAATTACAATTAGTTTACTTCGTATTATAATTTACTTAATTGAAAAGAACATTACATTTTTACGGACAATTTCTTACCAAATATAAATTTATTTTTACCAAATAGAAAACATAATTTGAAGGCAGTCAAACAAAGAATTTTTCATAATGTCATTTGAGAATAATATTATATGTTAAAAGATGATTATACTATTTTTGCTTGGAAAAATGTTTGCATAGAATAATTAAATGCAAGCAAAATTTGTTTAGAGAGCGATAAATACGTTTTTTACGGATATTATTATGTTTGAAAAGCAACCATATTATGTTTTTCTAAGAATACAATAACTTTGATTAGCAGACATATTGTATTTGGAGAAAACAATATGTTCTTGTTGTAAAAAAAATATTTTTTAACTTCATACTTAGAGGTAAACCATATTTTAATAACACAAAGTTTTAAATAAGACAAAGTTAAAAACAAAAAAACAATAAAACAAAAGATACAAAATTTGTTAATATTTCGTTGAATAATCTCAAAATTTTTTCTCTGCAATTGCACATGGCACGATAGTGGTTGATATATTGGTTGAAAAGTTGATATTTTTTCTAAATTACAAAATATAATTTTTTTATTTTATGGTGAGTATTTCAGATTCTAGATCAATAATACTAAACACGTGTCAAATACGTTAAACGCCCTGTATTTGGAAAATTTTACAATATTCTATTAAACTGAGTACATATTTGAGACCAGCGTTAAAAGTACATATAAGAATGATAATGGGCTTATCGGATACGAAATTGGTAAACTAGCATTATTTAACCAAACATTTCTGAATATAAAAGTACTGCTATTATTTCGTTCGCAGCTGTAGGTCGTTTGTACTGTAAAAAGCAATATATGAAAAAAACTTAGAAGTTATATCGCTTACATTTTCGAGTTGGTTACACTAGTTTTGAGGTTATGGCTCGATGTATACACAGAGTGCCTACTTTTTGCGATTGGAGCACCCGCTTGAAACTTACTGTATTTTTTGATGAATCGCTTGGTTCTTTATTTTGTCTGCTTCCACTGACTATCTTTCATTTATTAATTAATTTAAAATACTTTATTTGTACATCACATTTTTAAATAACATTTGGCTGCTACATAA
>OY986435.1:289041757-289220409 GCA_963920525.1 Dichetophora obliterata
GGCGGTGGTTACATAATGATTCCTCTGTTGCTCGTTGGCATTTTTATACCCATTGCTTTTGGTGCTCTCGCCATGTTGGCTGGCAAGGCGTTGATTGTTTCCAAACTGGCACTCGTCCTGGCGTCAATAATTGGTATCAAAAAACTTTTAGGTGGCGGTGGCAAAGAGTCTCAACACGAGGTTGTCGTTCAGTCGGGTGGTCACTCTGGGTGGGGACGTGATTTCGACTTGGCGTACAATGGTTGGAAACCAGCTAAGGATGCAGCGAAAGTGATGTGAAAGCGAGTCAAATATTTAGGTTTAATAGTAAATGCATAAGTTTGAGAACGAGAGTAAAGATTTTAAGAACCAAAGATAAAATTGTAGTTAAAAAAATAAGAGAAAACTTAATATTAAAGTCTTCAGTAGGTAAATTCCAGGATTTGCTATCGCTGAAACTCTAAAAATCGCTAAAATCTTATGTTATCCAAAATGTTAGCGATTCTGCTCAAATTTTGAGCTACACATCGCTTAGCTAAAAACTAGTTTCTTTATCCATCGTAGGTGCGCACAAGTCTTTTTATGAGAACTGACACATTTTCTGTTTGTGTGTGCAAGCATTGAAGTTAAAGACAAAATAATGAAATTTTTAGAGAGATTAATTTCATCATAATTATTTAAATTTGAATTATAAGGCAAATTATGTTAGCTATCGTAAGCAAAGCCCCTATGTTCCTATTAATATAGGACTGCTTCTGTTGGCGTTCATTTCCTAAAAAAACATTTTTAATAAATTAAATTAGGAAGAACAGACAGCATAACATTATTAATAATTAAAATGTACAATATTTTTTAAGGTTTTTTATTAGTACCTAAAATTTTGTGTTGCTAAAAACTTAATAATTTTTAGCAAATGAAAAAACTTAGAATCGCAAATTAGCTACTTTTTGCAATAAATAAATCTCAAAGGTCAGCTGTTTCTTATCAGGTTCATTTTATTCATGGCTTAATATTAGCGACGAAAATAGGAGATGTCAGAATCGCACATGTCACCAAAAATGATTCAAGCACATTTTAGCGATCGAGATGTAGCGATAGCAAATCCTGGAATCTACCTACAGGACTCCAGGTTTCTTGAATTAATATAAAAATCTACTTAGTTATAATAAATGACAATAAAAATTAATAAGAAAGTTATGTTTCTATTAGAAAGTATAAACATTCACATCTATGCAGTGAGTGAGTGTCATCTGTAATAATTATTTGCATTGTTTGCTAGAAATAAAAAATAATTTAATAATTTATGTTTTAGTGGGTACTTTTACTTTTAAAAGTTTATTTGACAGAATTGCGAATATAAAAACGTTAATATAAAAAAATTACCAAGCAATCAAAAAATTTTATACAAGCTATAAACAATTTGAATATATTCGCTGCACCTGCTCTGCGTTGCTACGCCTTTTAATGAATAAAAAAGTGTGTTTTTTTTCCTTGTGAATATGTGAATAAAAAATGAAATATTTGTATTGAAATTCAAATAAATATACAATTTTTTGGTTTTTACATTTGGTGTAAAAAAATATTGAATTCTTCTTCCACTCTGGAGCAAGCAAAGTTCAGCTGAAGTAAGTGAAAAGCATAGATTTACTAATTACACTGCGTTCATAAACTATAGCACAATTTATGTATTTTAAGAAAACGTGATATAGCATGTTGGATATTGAACCTCTGACTCTTATACTGAGAAATTTTGTGCTTAAATATGTTCTCTTGACATTATCAAATGTTAAACTCACTTGTCTCTCTCCACAAACCGTTATCAATATCTCTAACATTGCAGTTTTTCTGCCTAAAAATCGTTGATTTGGTATAGCACAAATGATTTAGAGTCAATTTTTTTCGACAAAACACAAATTCTTATGATAGCTGTGTACTTCGAGTTTAATGTGTCATTAGTAGGTCCGTAGGAAGCCAAGTTACAACTAGGGAGTCCAATACCGGAAGCTTTTCTCGATCCCGGGATTATCGGGATTGAAAATCTCAATCCCGGGATCTCGGGAAAACCCCGTGGTGTGGTACTATACTTTACCGAGCGATTTTTATATTTTTCTTATCTTACATGTAACCTCTAAAAATTAAAAGTGTGGTAATTTTAAGTAGCCCAATGACATGTTAACGGAACGTGGTTTTTAAAGTTCAATAATCAACTGATCGGTTGGCAATTATATTCTAATTGCAAAAATGGAAAAAGCTGAAAATGCAATTTTCACTTTTTATGCCATATATTAATAAAATATATCAAATTAGATAGTTAATTTATTTGCATAGTAACAAAAAGCTATAGTGGGAGGCTCTCAACCACAAATTTAAAAGGGTGCTCATATTGTGATTTTTAACTATAGCAAAAAAAAAAAACCATATAACTATACGACAAAATTGTGAATACTCTTATTGTTAAAAAACACAAAAAACATAAATAATATTAATGACTAGCACATTGTATTAATTTAACCCTTTCAGTGGATTTGCCGAATATATTGGACACTTCAAACAGTAATTTTTATATGTATTTATTTTGCATAGCTTTTTTTAAATCAAATCGTTTAGTTCTATGAAAAAAAGATTAACCAACATGATAAAAATAAATTAAGAGATACATATATTTGATTGACATTAAAGTTAGTTGGGTTTTCGTTTTTGTGGCGAAAAAAAGTTAAAAAAGTTGTTTAGCCTATTTTATAAGAAAAAATCAACCGAACCAAGATCAAATTTATGTTTTTTCATCTTTTTATGACTTTAATGATAATAATATTAAAAGGGTTTAAAACAAAGGTCTAAAGGGTTGAGAAAACTTTAAAAGATTAAAAAAAAACTTTGTGCCGAACAGGAGCAAAACAATTTTTTCTTTGTACAAGCATGTAAAACGAAAGTAGCGCAGCTTAAAATGAAATGTATGTTTTTCATATTTTAAGGACCAAAGTAATAGGAATATTCTTTAAAAAAAAATTTTTTTTGAGGTCTAGCCATTAAAAGTGTTAAAGAACAAAAAATATAAAAAAACGACAGGACAGTTTAGGATATTACTATATAAATGTTACACTTTTTTTTGTACACCGTCTTTATGTTATTTTGTGTTTAAGGCAAATTTAGGTTGGAAAGGACTTTTCAAATTAAATTTTTTGTTTTTGTGTATTTTTAAAGTAATACATTAAGCAGACCAAATCGTTTTATTTTTTGTTGGAGAGTTTAATTCGAATAATATAACAAATATAGCCCGCTGATGAGAAGCACCATTCTGATTCTATGCTAGTTGGAGAAATAGTTGTACAATAGTCGTAAGCAATTTGTAAGTTTCGATCACGATTGCCTTTACCATAAAACAAAATTATTTCCTAAATCAGAATATCTGACAATTTTTAAATACATAGCTGACTTCTCGATGTTGCAAATTCTTCTAAATTTTTGCAAAGTCTTTGCTCCAGTGATTCACACTCAACGTCATAACAATCGTTTTCAGCCTCAATAAAAGTTTTTTCTAATTCTATATTCATATCAACTTAAAATGAAATGTTTGCATTTACATGAACTTTTGTAATAGAAACTTTTTACTTAGAAATCCCGGGATCCAGGAAAGACTTCCGTAGTTACAACATACATTCTTTTTTTTAATTATCTTAATTCATTGTATTGTAATAACCCGAATTTTGAGAGTTTCATAAGAATATTGATTTTTAAAATTCTGCGCAAATTTGATATTTTTATATATGGTGAAATAGTTGATGACATTTTTAAAGTGAAAGGGTTAATTTGTCGCATAATTGCAGTTTAGATTTTTTGATATTTATTGGGATTTTCTTTTGTCAACAAAAAATTTTAACTTGCTTTTTTCACTGAAGAGAATTATATAAAAGAGACAAAAGCATTTCTTTTTACAAATAGTTTCAAATTTAGACTGACATCATTTGAAAGTAAATTATCATTATTAAAAATTTAACTGAATATAATCACGAATATCTTCATTACTTTCAAAGGAATTTAAGCAAAATTTTTACCATAAGAATTATTCAAGGACTTTTCAAAAAACTTTATAACATACAGAATATTATTGGACATCTTCAAATAAGTTAAGAAAACAGCCTAACTTGTATTGTATCGAAATTAAATTTATGTTAATATTTGTAGTATAAATGTAGGAAAAACTTATATTTAAATAAACGACAGGTGGTTTTGAAACGACTTTATTTCATTTTTCGAGAATTTCCTTGTCCCAACAGCACGAATAGTACAACTCTCGTTGATTTTCGATTCGATAAACTCGATTTTTCAAGTGTCTCTAAATTAACGATTAACTAGTTTATTTTTGCTTATATTTTCCATTTTATTTTTTTTACTCAAATTAATCTGTTTTTTTCTTGAATTTTTTTATATTCACTCGCAATATTACATACTAAGCAGAAATTATGACCCTAATAAAACTTAAAGCTTAAGTCCATAATAAAACAAGCAAGACTTTTGTTTTTAGACCAAAACAAAAATGCTTTTTTAGTTAAGTTATTATTAGAGAAGGTGGATAAGATCAACAAGAAATAAGAGAAAAATTTTGGAAATAATTTTTTGACGAGTTTGCTACTTTGAAAAAAAAAAATTGTTCCATCAATTGTTCACTACTGTGAACAGCTATCAGTTGTAAGTGTACTAAGTTCTTATGAGTGTTTTGAGAATTACTAACGCACATAATATAACATAGCATAGCGGCACAATGTTTGCCCAGATATGCACTGAAGAACGACCATGCTTTTTTTTATGTTGTATCTATACTATAAGACAAATTTTCTACTGGGTATTTCTACTGATGATTGAAAGTACTCATATACAGTAATGCCGCGGTATATATAAAAAAAGGTATCCATGCAAAAACATCCAGTCAAAACTGTATCCAGAAGTATCCACCTTAGAACAAAGGTATCAACGTATTAAATTCAAAAGTTTTCAAGCAACGAAAAAGTTTCACTAAAGAGATTCAGTACAATTTGTTAAGTTTTCCTAAGTTGCTAAATTGTTAAAAATAGCCGATTTTGATGTTAATGCAGCAATTAAAACTGTTGTTTTAATAACTCGTGTATCCAAAAATGCATATAAATTTTTATATTAAAGTGCGTTAACACTTTTGATACATTTCCTACTCAGAACCTTTGTAATATTTTAAATCTCTACCAACCCCGCTACAAATTGTTCATATTTTTATTAATAACTTGGTACTTGTTAGAACTCATTCCCAAAATTATTCATCACTACATTCAATCAGACCTATCATGAATATTTTTTCAGGCGTAAGTGCAAGTTAGCAAAGTTTAACAAATCTAGTTAATATCATTATAATTTTTGGTGTCAATACAAATCAAGGTTAGAAATATGAAAAATAATAATTTTCATAGAAAGAAACACCACTTCTAATCTGCAACAATAAATCAGCTTTTTGTTACTTACGGGGGAACACCCCGTTGCCCCTTCTCGGCGGCTCTGGTCATTAGAATGCAAAATGACTCGTGGAAAGGTTTTGGATGAATTTGAGAAAGATAAAATTATTGGTTAAATTGAAAAAGGTGCATCAATTGCCAAAATCAGTGACAAAATATGCGGTGGCATAAAAGTACTCTACAACTTTTTATCAAATAGTACAAAAGAATTAGTACAATAAAAAAAAAATTTTGAAGGTAAAAATTTAAGCTTATACCACGCCTCCTCAAACTTCCCAAGGATGCACGGTCAGAATTTTTGCTATAAAAGCACCCCTAATCATAATGGAACCACTACCAAAATTTCTCTTTGAAAGATCTTGGGTATCTTTTCTTTAATCACACCAATATCCTCTGTTGCCATCCGGGCCGTACAAGTTGAACTTCTTTTTTTTTTTTTGGATTCGCCCGGAGGTATGAAATCTTCCAAATATACGTATACCCCTCCTATACGAATGCACGATTTTCATTCTAGATCCTGCCCCAATCAGCCGGGACAGACAGAATGCACCTACGTACTAAATCATACCCCCTATTGGCAATTAGGATTTTCCACTAAGCACATTAATTGGCTTTCTAGCGGAAATGAAAAATTGAATATATATAAAACGCGTATACTTGATTCTATATAAATAAGCAACATCGAATTAAATAAAAGTAATTATCAATTTAAGGTACCCGAAAAACAATCCTGATTTCAAAAATAATCCAAAACACTAAACTCAGTAAAAATTACCTGTTAAAATTAGCAATTATTTTTGAAGATGAGAATGAGCACATTAAAAAAGCTTAAACGCATTTGCCCAGTCTCTCTCCATATTATTCCGGCAAAACTCTAATTTTGCATCCTTATTACGTTTGAGAAGGCATAGCATAAGCTTAAATTTTTACCCACAAATTTATTTGGAGCGCTTGAACACAATTCAAGTCGTTGTTTTGCAAACTTTTGTTGGAACACAAGCTGCAATTTGGGTACTGCCCTCATTACTGTTGCTCGCTTCTTTTAATATTGTTCGCTGCTCTCGCTCTGATAATTGAAATTTTCGGGCCTTCAGACTTATTTATTCCGTGCTTTTCAATATTTGATAAAACATTGTAAAGTACTTTTCTGCTACTGCGTATTTGGTCAGCGATTTTGGCAATCGATGCACCTTTTCATTTAAACCAATAATATCATCTTTCTTAAATTAATCCAAAACCTGTCCACAAGGTATTTTACATACTAATGACACATGAAACTCATAGTATATAGCTATCATAGGTTAGGTTAGGTATAGGGTAGGTTACCGTTACCGGCGCTTCTGCGGGGCCTATATGTCCATTGCGAGTCGTTTTTTATTATGTGTGGTGCCATGTTAACTATTATTTAGATTATTTCTCAAACCAGCCTGTGCTTTTTATGAACCTGCAGATGTCTAGTAGTGGTGTATTTACTAAATCTTCCAGGGCTTTGAAAAATCTCTTGCCCATGTATCGGAGTCGACGATTCTATAGACTTGAACATTCGCATAGAAGGTGAGTTCTTGTTTCTGTTTCTTCTGGATCCTTGCAGCTCCGACAGAAGTCTGGGGCTGTTATGTTCATTTTATTGGCCATTACCTTAATGGGACAATGACCTGTCAGAACTCCAACAAGAATACGGATTTCTCGTTTGACCAAAAGCAGAAGTCTTTCGGTTCTCTTCTCATTTAGCTCCGCCAGAGCCTTCAGATATGTTGCAGTTACCTCTGGAAGCCCAGTTAGTGTTAGCATTATCTCTGGAATGTGCACATCTGTATCAGCTCTGTTTGTACTTGCGGTTACTCCACTCCTAGCCAGTTCATCTGCTGCGTCGTTCCCTTCGATATTGCTATGTCCGGGAACCCAGCAGAGGGTGACGTTGTGAGTTTCGTACCATTCGAGCCTTCGTCGTTTTACTCTTTAGCCCTTTGATGGTCGCTCGGCTATTCACAACAATTACTACCCTTATGGGGGGTAATATTTTTCCTATGAATGACCTGTGCAGCTTTTTCAATAGGATATATTTCTGCCAGAAAAACGCTACAGTAGTCAATGAGTTTTTTGACTCATTGATTTGTAGCGTTTCACATCATACATCCCGGTTCAGGATCTTGTCAAGTGTGTTTGTTCTCATTTTTGAGCTAAGGCCAAAATTTATAAAAACAAATTTTAATTTTTGGCAACTTGCACCAATTATTAAAAACTTCTAATCTTGTTAAATATGTCTACCAAAGCTGAACTCGCTTGCGTCTACGCTTCCCTCATCTTGGTTGATGACGATGTCGCTGTTACAGGCGAAAAAATCTCTACCATCTTGAAGGCTGCCAATGTTGAGGTTGAGCCCTACTGGCCCGGCTTATTCGCAAAGGCCTTGGAAGGCATCAATGTAAAGGACTTAATCACCAACATCGGTTCCGGAGTTGGCGCTGGTGCACCGGCCGGTGCTTCCGTTGCCGCTGGTAATGATGCCGCCCCAGCTGCAGAAGCTAAGAAAGAGGAAAAGAAAAAGGAAGAAGAGCCAGAGGAATCTGATGATGATATGGGTTTCGGTCTTTTCGATTAAGCTGTTGACAGTCAACACTTGTTTGTAGTTTTGTACACGTTTTAATGTACAAATTTATAAATACACCTAATCCAGTTCCGTTTTTCATTTTGGAACCATCAGTATATAATGGGAGATTGCTGTTGAATTCTACGTCCGTTTCTTCCCATTCTTGTCTGCTGAGGATGGATATGGTGTATTCTGTGCTAAATCTCATACTGGGTGTGATAAAGTTGGTTTCTCTTTTTGGTTCCTCGGTTCCAAAAAGATTCAGAATAAATGCATGTCCCAAAATTTTGTTCCTCCAGGCTTGTGATTCGTTGAGGCGAATCGGGCTTTTTGTCACCGAACACTTAAGGACTTCTTCTATGGGGAGAAGATTTAACATCATTTCCAGACCCCCCCTGTGGCGTTGATCTGGTGGCTCCTATTACTCCTATGCATGCTTACCTTTGGATTCCTGTAAGGGAGCTAAGGTAGTTCTGTTTGTGCCGTAGGTAAGAATGGAACTCACGATTGCTGTATACATCTAGTGTATTATGTGCGGTCGCAGTCCCCATTTCCTGCCAAATACTCTCTAACATGCGTAAAGAACGTATAGCATTTATTTCCTTCTTTCTTCTGTGTTGCTTTTCCAGCTCAGATTGTTATCATTTGTGCTGCTTAGCATTTTAAAAAACTACTGGTTTATTTTACTGTTGACTCTTTTGTCTAATAGAGCATACTTTATGGAACCTGTATTCACATTGTTGAATGCACCTTCGATATCCAAAAAAGTTGCTAAAGTATATTCTTTGTGATGAAGGGTTCCTTCTATGACTGAAACCACCTAATGCAGTGCGGTATCCACTGATTTACCCTTAAGGTAGACGTTTTGCACACTGGAGATATTGGTATCATTTAAGGATTCTCTTTTGTGAAGTATTATTCTCTCTAGCGTTTTCATCATAAACAATGAGAGACTAATATGCCTGTAATCTTGTGGCGCTGCGTGTATCGGTTTCCCAGCTTTGGAAATGAAAACAAGTCGCACATCTCTCCAAATTTTTGGAATATATTCTGTCTTGAGACAACTAGTGAAAAATGCTATAAGCCAGGGCATGATTTTGGGAAGGGCATGTTACATCATGGCCGGCAGGATTTCATCAGGCCCTGTAGATTTGAAGGTATTGAAAGACCCAATCGACAATACTACAGTTGACCTTGTAACAATGTTGGGGAGTTCCTGTAAGGTTTCTGGTATTGGCATTTCCAGGTTGCTGTTCGCTCCGTTTTGTTCCGGTTCTGTACAACCTGGGAAATGAGTTTCCACGAGTAGCAAAAGCTTTTTTTGGCTGAATTTTCTCCAGGATTCGTCGGACCCCTTAACGTATCCCGGACCGTCTTTCGAATTTGGACGGCTTCACTGGTATCCTCAATGGACTGGCAGTAATTTGTTTAAGATGTTAGCTTAGCTAGTCTTACTTCTCTTGTATAGGCATTTAACGTGGATTGATATGTTGTCCAGTATCGCTAAAGTTTGCTTAACATAACTTTCCGGTTTTTGACCTCTATTCGCCTTTTTTTGAGGTCGCTGGTTAACCAACTCGCAATTGTAGGTTTGCGACTTCGAGACTTAGGGCAGAACTTCTTGAAAGCTTGGTTAATTTTTCCAGTTATAAACTTGACTGCATTGTCAATGGAGGCGTCGTTTGGAAGATATTCTGTGTCTAGGTCTGCAATATTTCTGCTGATCCAGACTGAATACCTCTCCCAGTTGGTTTTTAGTGGGTTCCTAACTCGTTTCCTTATGTGAGGATCGTTGTCGATGGTAAAGAGGAACCTAAAGTGGTCGAAAAGCGGCTCCTTTGGTGGCACCTCCCAGTTATCGACTACAGCTTGTTTTGAATTACTCTCGAATGTTAGATCAATTATCTCTTCCCTGACTCTATTTTAAAATGTTGCCCTATTGCCCTATTACATAGAATGAGGTCTGTGGTAAGGATAAATTCGAAATAGACTCAACCCTTTTTTTTTATGTTCGTGTTTGTGTCACAACCGATGACCAGGAATGTCCTGCTTGCATTGTTTAGCCATCTCGCGAGCTGTTTGCACTAGTGGGTTCGCCTCTTCATAATTCTTGTTTTGAATCACTCTCGAATGTTAGATCAATTATCTCTTCCCTGACTCTATTTTGAAATGTTGCCTTATTGCCCTATTACATAGAATGAGGTCTGTGGTAAGGATAAATTTGAAATAGACTCAACCCTTTTTTTTTATGTTCGTGTTTGTGTCACAACCGATGACCAGGAATGTCCTGCTTGTATTGTTTAGCCATCTCGCGAGCTGTTTGCACTAGTGGGTTCGCCTCTTCATAGGGGATATACGCGAAACAGAGGATCAGTTTTGCTGATCTGGTTTCCACGCTGGTTGCCACTACGTCTCCGTTGCTGAATCTAGAGAGAAAAAACATGTTAATGGATTTTTTCGCAAGTATACAGCTTTTTATCTCAACTTGATTTGTAGAGTGAAACAGTTTGTTCTATTATCTATCATAACATCTATATAACATCTATCATGAGAATTTGTGTTTTTGTTGAAAAAAATGACTTTAAATCCTTTGTGCTATGCAAAATGAACGATTCTTAGGCACAAAAACTGCAATGTTGGAGATATTGATAACGGTTTGTGGAGAGAGTCCAGTTAGTATAAATTTTAATAATGTCAGTTTAAAGAAAACATATTTAAGCACAAAATTTCTCAGAATAAGAGTCAGAGGTTGAATATCCAACAAGCATATACAACAAAATTCAATAAAATACGTAAATTGTGCTATAGTTTATAAACGCAGTGTATAATCCTTCAACAAGTACATAGATATTCTTCTCGCGATTTGTAAATAACAAGTCTCCTTCGAGTAATGCAAAATGTTGATTATATTTTTATTTTTTATTTTTTGCATAAGAACTAAAACGTGCGCAAAAGTTACCATGTTTTTTTGTTAAAGAATAAACCTTCAAAGTAGAATAATAATTTCGATTACAAGTTCAGAGAGGTTTTTCGTTAACACTTTACTGCTAACGGAGCCATATATGGCTTTTCATTTTTTAATTCGAATTTCCAACGGATAGTAGAAATAACGAAAAAGAACAGTTATTAAAAAGCATTAGTGGACGCTTGTAAATGTGTGGTGAATGTTTGTGTCTCTTTATTTTACACAGCTGCTAAGAAAATCTCAGATTAGTTCAGTGATGGCCAAACGCACACAACTCAAACTGCTTGAATGTAAGTGAAAAGTTTAAAGCTTTTCACTGAAAGAATTCAAACATTAAAGCATTTTGAAAGTTTTCTCAAAAAGTTTATGCAGAAAAATAATGATAGGTCGACGTGAATTGAAAAATTATGAAATCATATTAGAATAGATTATTTGTTTATTATATATTATTAGTGTTTATAATATATTATTTTGTCATCACTTTTTTGTTGCCAACTACAAAAACTATAATTGCTTATATTAAAAAGTGCGACTTTTGTTAATTATAAAATGTAAGCAAATAATTATAAAAGAACTACGCATCGCTTCTTCATATTATTCTTTTGGGTATACGATAACTACGTAATTATATTTAAATCTAGCAAACTAAGCAACGTAACCATGCTCGACTTTGAGTCTGCCTGCAGACTGAAAGCTTTTTAACGACGCCACAATTTAAGTACGTTTACATGGCTGAAAAAGTTCTTAGCTCGAGTGCTAATTTTAAGCATCCCTAAACTTAGTTTATCAGTGCGTGTTGTCATTTTATATCTGGAGAATTGAGAAAATAAAACATTTTTTTTTAAGTTACGTGTAAGTAAGTTTTTATTATATAATTTTTGTTCCTACTGATTAATGTTTATGTGATTGTTTTTGAATTGTATAGGCAAAAGACATGAAATCACGTATTCTTTCGAACAGCAATATAGGCGATTCCATGACAAAGCGCCCACGTTTCTGACATAATTTTTTTTGAAAATTTTGAAACTCTCTAGGTGGATCCTTATCTAACCTGAACTTAGAAAAGGTGATCTTGTTGATCTACCTTATCTTACTGATAAGAGATAGTCCTGAAAATTATTATATCTGTGTACTTATTTTTTGGACCTAAAATTTTTGTTTTAAAGGTATACGCTGTGAAAAATATCAAAAAATCTTACAAAATACAATTAGTGCACAAGTTCAAATATATGTAGTTTTAAAAACGTAAGTTGTACAGAAATAAAGTGTAAAAATATTTTAAAGATCTTGAATTTGTCTTTTTGGTGGTATATTTTTTTGGTTAAAATAAAAAGCAAAATTTCAGGTTAAAATAAAAATGAATTTTTCATAAAAATGCTGAAAAAATATCACTAAAATACATATTCAAAATCTTTATAATATGGACATACTTTTTTCAGTACAACTTACGGTTTTAAAACTACATCTATTTTAATACATGCACTTATTGTATTTTTATATGTTTTTTAATATTTTCAAAGTATATAAATTTTTCTCTATATTCACTTATGTGCGAACGTAACTGAAGTCATACAATAGTGTAAAACCCACCGAAAATATGGTGAACTTTTTTTCTTTTTTTTTTATGCGGATCACTTAACGTGTATCAGAATTCCCAATGCCTGTTTATTGGAGGTGAATTTAAATAAAACATATTTGGTGCACTCGTTTCTCCTACTCTTATTCATTTAAAACTAAAATTATCAAAATAGTTGAGAAACACGGGAGAAAATGGTACTGAACTGTTTTGTCTACGCCCATTTATATCTGTGGTCACAAGGAATAATGACTCAACTCAAAATATCGTAAAAAAGCTATATCGAATTTACCTTATTAGCAATGTTTGGAAGTATGAAGATATCCCATTTTCGCCAAGAATTCATCATCACTTATGTCTGCACATATTTTGTTTGTAACGATTCATATTTTAAAACAAATGGGTCGTAGTTCGTGCAATTAAAATATCGTTTTGTACGATACTTTGAGTTTAGTCGTTATTCCTTGTGACCACAGATATATAGATTACTTTGACTTGGTTTGAAAAATTTGAAACATTTTTTTTTGAAAAGTTTTTTTCATTCTAGAGAACATTATGAAAAGTATAAAAACAACATTTTGAAGAAATTAATTTTTATTGGAAAAAAAATCATAGTTAAGTAGCTTATATATTAAAAAATGCAAAATTGTTTCTGCACTTTTTAGAGATTCTGCCCTCTTGAGAATAAAAATAGTGACCTCTATAATTGAATGGTGCTCTTTTCGCGAAAATGTTAACCTCAAAAGAAGAAAAAAAATTCAGATTTCTCAAAGATGGCAGAAAGAGGGCAGAGAGAGAAACGAAAACGCCATTAGGTTGCTCATGATTTTTGATGATAGAATCTGTTTATTGAATTATATGTCAAAATGAAGCAGATTATGCTAAATGATATGTCATGTGGATGAGTTTTCCACATTCTCAGAAAATTAAAAAAAAAACAATTACAATAAAAACAACCTTGTGGTAAAAACTTGCCTCAAGGTTTGTGTTTTACGTACTGAGAAAATCTACATTTTTCGAGATATAAAAATAATTTTGATTTAAAAATAAGAGGTATATTTTTAACTTACTATTCGTAAAAAAACTACCAAAAAAGCTTTCGTATACCGCAGGCCCGTAGCCAGGATTTACCCAAGAGGGGGTTTTGATTAAAAAAAATATTGATAGTTCTTTATATCGGTAAATCAAAAGGTATTATTATATGTATATTAAATGTTTGCTCCCCCATAGACCCAGTTGTTGACGTCATAGACTAAAATTAGTCGATTTGATATAAAAATTTTATCTTTAAAGTTTCGTTCCGATTGAAAGACTTTTAAAACTAGCTCAAGAGACCAACAAATGGAGAAGCGTTTACAAGAGTTAAAAACATCTCTTGAAGTAAATTTCTTAAAAAAAGAGATATGCATTTCGTTTTAAATGTAATTGTTATTTAAAAAGAGTTTACAAACTTAAAAATTTGATTAAAAGTACCAGATTTGTGATATTTTACCTTTCGAAAAATTTGTTATTTATTTCTTGTTTCAATAAAAAATAAAATTGTAAAATCCAAATTTGAGAAATTGCTGAAATTTTGTTGTTGCTATATCAAACGGTCTAATCAAATTTTTTTAAGGACTTTATTACAAATTCCCTTTAAGGTAAGAAACTGATTATTCAATTAGTGAGAGTCCTCAATGAATCCTCATTACTTGGGCACTTGCGTGTTAAGGGAACTAATTATTTCTGTGAAAACTTCTTGAGCATATATTATTGTTGTGTTAATTTTATAAAATGCTAAAAACCTTATCAAAAATGCCTATTTTTCAGTGACTGCACAAAAGGACATATTTTTAAATATGAAGTCTCTATAACTTTGAAACCATTAAAATTTTTTTATCCATGCTCCACATAACAAAAACTAGACTTTTTCAGTTTTCTTCAACTTCATACAATGTCGCAATATGCTCTTTTAAACAGACACCAAGATCACAGAATTCCCAAAAATACGAAAATTCAAAATTAAAAAAAACACGACATAATGGGTTGCTATAGTCTTTAGCTATTTTGGGAAAAAAAATTACAAAAAACGAAGTGAAAAAGTTATAGCTGTTGAAACTTGATTTTTTTTTTTTCAAAACTCCTCAAAGTGACTGTGTTTAGGCATTTCAAACACAAAAATTAAAAAAAAAATGATAAGAAATTTAAAAAAAAAACTATATTTATCATTTAAAATGATTTCAATAATTTTGAAAAATATTTCTGATTTTCGTTTTAAAAAAATATTCAGAACTAATTTATATAGTACTTTGAAATATTTTGAAATAGCCACTCTACAACATAAACAAAGTGATATATAATTTTTTAACATTTCAATTGACGTAACTAACCAAGTGATTAATACGCTTATTAAATTTTTCTGTTCTAGTTGTTAATTTTTGGGAAAAAACAAGAAAGAATGTGAATGGACAGTCTTGATCACAAATGTATTTACCTGAAAGCATAGGTCTCAATTCAGTTCAAAGTTGAAGTGGTTTGAAACTTTTTACGCTGTTACGAGTAAGTTGCCTTAATATTTTAGATTTTTATACTTTCTAGACCCTAAGGGGGATTCTAAACCCTAAAACCCCCCTTGTCTACTGGCCTGGTATACGGTTATTTTCCCTAACCAACTTTAACTTAATTTCAACGCTGTTGCAAAAAGTGCATAACTCAATTTTAAAGTTGAAAACCGTAAAGAGGAAATTTGTAACCATGTAGTTGAACGGGGATTTAACAATTTTTGCATTATTAAAAATAGAAAAAAAAACCAGCTTTGCGTTCGGAAATTGTATCGCAGCCAAGTGAAAATGTCGCATAGCAAAATGCCTGAAACGCCTTATTTGTTTTTATTCCTGCCATATGGTAAGCAATATTTTATTTTAACAGCAAAAACTCTGAAAAAAAAACAAAATATGTAAAGCACATAGAGTTGGGAAACTTTTTGGTTTTTTAAAAACTTGCACGTACTTGCTAGCTGTTGTCGCTTCTTGTTTGCTACAGCTTAACCTAGAGGGAAAAAAAGCATCAAAAAGGCAAGATATTATTTTCTAACAGTCGTGAAAGCCAGAACTCAACACACTTTCTTCTTCTTCTGCTTCTTCTTCCTCGTTTTGGTTCCCATACTAAAATAGTTTCCCTTTTATGTATGTATCTTGAATGCATCTATTTAAATTCGTTATAAATTTATTTATGTACAAAACTTTGTGTGTCTGTTGGAATGAATAAACGTGTTGCGTGTGACAAATTAAATTTATTTTAAGACCAACTTAACTCATCACACATGTTTAAGGAAGCTCGTAGTGATGGTATGCTCTATCTTAAATTTACCCATAACCCATTCCAGTCTGCAATTAATTCCCGCTGGCTGATTTTGTCCTAATTCACATATGTTAGCAAGGGAAACCTAGAATATAACTAAAATAAAATTTAGGTCTCTACCTGTCCGAACACCTGAGATAATAATGGGGAAAAATTTTACTTCCTTCAGGTAAAGCTTTCATAATACACAGGTCAAAACACCGTTTGATACCAAAATTTCATGAATTGAAGCCCCATTCAATCTATCTTACTTCACAAAGTTTCAAACAAAAAGCTACCAGCATTTAGTCCAGAACACCAAAAAAAAAAATAGCTATGATGGGGTGAAAGTTTCACCCCATCCGAAAGGAATGGGTTAATGGGACTGTTATTTAATATTTAAAAAGCATTAAAAACTGACAAACAAGCAAACAATAACTTTATAAATACTTATGTATATGCAAAGCATGGACACACATGCAGGCGTACACATACACACATTTTTTTATGATTATGTAGCGCTAAAATGTGGGTGGTTTAACCATAGATATTCCTGCAAGACATTCCTACGGAGAAAAAAACTACTTCAGAACTTATCACTACCCAAGAGATAAGGACTTGCCTCGATTCTGCCACCAACCGGTCACTTTTTTTCGGCGTTGTCAACTGCCACCTACTGCATCACCTGGGACCCGTTTAGAAGAACATATTGGTGACCGGTACTACAGATGTGTCAAACAAGAAAAGATATAGTATATTCCAAAACACATAGAAGCATGCATGCTTCAAGCACCTCTAACATTTGTGATTGGATATACAATCTTATGAAGTAGCTCACATCATAAGCATGCTTGCTTTAGTTTCAACATATTTCACATTTTTACATAGTCGATGCATGCTTGCTATGTGTTTTAATGAATCTGCTTTACAAATCTTATGAATGCTTGAGGCATGCTTTGTTTCTATTTGTTTTGGCATACACAGCTTTCCCAAGCTTGGAATAAACGTTATTGTAAGCGTTTACTATTCAATTAGATATAAGTGTTGTAAATAAGCTTTCTACAATACTTACTTTGCAATTGGAAAAGGGTGTTGTAGAAGTATTATTGAAAACAATTATTGAATAATTGAAAATAAGTATTATTGTAAGTTTTTACAACTGTTTTTAAAAAATTGGAAAAAAGTGGTATAAAAATATTATCAAAACAATTATTAAATAATTGGAAGCAAGTATTATTGTAAGCTATTAACACCTTTTTCTAAGAAATTAAAGAAATCGTATGTCTTTGCAGTTAACACAAGATCACAAATTCATCTTATCAGTAAAATTAATTCATATGAAAAGTCATCACATCAAAATCTACAGAAAATTTATCTATAGTGTACTATTGGCAAATACATTGCCACTTAAAATAAAGTTAATATAAATAAAACTATTTGAAAAATTATATATGTATATATTTTTGAAGAACATTCATAGATATATCATAGATATATATTTAAAAATTTTTAATGACTGACAATAATCATATCCATGTGTTCGAATTATCACTGAAATCAAGCCACTGACATCAAAATTGTGAGTGATGGGACTTCGTTTTTTATTGCAATAGTAATTTTCAATGCTTGGACATTCCCTTATAATGTGAAATTTGTGAAACTGTTACATCTGAAAGCATTTTCCAATCATGATATGAAAACGCTTATTAATTAAACTGCAAGTAAACTTAATACAAGTACTATTATAAAAAGCTTACTTTTTTCCCGTTTCGATAATATTTTACAACACAACTTATAAATTCATAACGTTGGCAAGTGTTTTCAAAGCATTTTTGGAAAAGGCTTTAATTGTTCTATTGTAGACAAGCTTGCTCAAAAGCGTAGCAAGTGGGGGTGATAAATCGAAAATGATAGAGTACCTGGATAGGTTTCATTTGGAACTTCAGAGCAGAACAAAATCAATAAAAGAAATTCAAAATGTATTTGAAGCAATCCTGCCATCGAGCTTGCTAACTGCTTCTGAAAATGAACAGCAGATCTTAATAAAAAGATTGGTCACAGTCCATGATGAGGCACCTCAACATTGCTTTCAAAACACATCTAAACTGAACCACAAAAGATTTTTACAAAATTTATTTGTGAATAGGGATTCAAAGAGTAGTTGCTGAATTACAATTGGTTTAATATTATTTTTAAAGATTTGTTTATTTACGCAAAAGAAGTTTTTCCAAACTTAAATTAATAAAAAATTATTTACGGTCTACAATCTTACAATCTTACGGTCAAGACTTACAGACCTCTCAATGTTATATATTAAAGCCGAAGAGGTTAATTGATTTGAGAGAGGAACATTGATTTCGATGAAGTTGTCGAAAAGTTTGTTTCTTTGTAAGAAAGAAAGAAGAATTTTTAAATCTTGATGACGTCTTAAAGTTTGATGGTATGAAGGAATATCATGCTTTCGATATTCGATAATAATCTTTTTATATTTTTTCAGAAACCAAATTAATGTTTTTAAAAGTGCAAAAGTTAAATATACTCAATGCAGTTTAACAAAATTATTTTAACAATAAAAAATTAGAAAAAAACCGGATTGAAATCTTCCAAGGTGATAGTTGACTGCCGGTTTTTGATTGACACTTTTGATAGTATTTTTTGACGATCAGCTTTTCTTTGCTCTGTATAAAGCGATCACAATATAGTTTAAATATACCAGTTTTGATTCTATGGAAAATTAAATGTTATTTCAGCATAATTTACTCGTCCCAAATATTTTTTCTTATTTTTGTTAAATGTATTTGAGCCTCCTTAGCTTAAATATGCAGAAAATTTCAGCTCTCAATTGTTTTAGGAGATAAATTAGCGGGAACTTTAAATATCAATTCTATTTAATAAAAATCAAGTGGATTTTTGTTGTTATTGACACGAATCTGTACAATCAGAAAATTGTGCATTAGTTTTTTTAAGCCATGTGAGCTCTAACTAGAAACTTCGAAAATTTATCGACTGCTGCGCTTTCTTCTGCTATAACATCATAATTATAAATTAATTTACAGAAATGCAAAAAACTACCTTTGTTTCTTAGATTTCTTCTAAGAAGTTGTGTTTTTTATAATAATTATGAAGTTCATATTTTACTTTAATATGTACTCTGGTACCTATAGGAATTGGTACCTATAGGTACCAGACTGGAATGTGGTCTACGTAAGATATTTGAAATATAGATAAGATTGAGGCATATATAATTTTCTTTTATAAGGTAAGGTTGAAAATATATATGGGACATTCCATATAAAGTTTTGCCACCAGCATTTTTTCCATAAACATTTTTTTTATTGTTTAGTAGTCAAAAATATTTGATACTCGCACTAATAAAAAAATAACACATTTTCGAAAACTTCTTCTTTTATATTGAAATTAAAAAAATATGTATCAAATATTTTTGATTAATAAACATTAAAAAAAAATGTATGGGGAAAAAAATGTTGGTAGCATATTTTTTTATTGAATGCCTCATATATTCCGTTCCAAAAAAATTTTAATTTTGTTTTATTTTAACTTTAAAGAGCATATTATCTGGCATATTTAAGCGATTTTTCTAGCTTTTTTAATGCGATTAAAATAGACTTGTATCGTGTATTTCTATCGTGTCCTTTGTAATGGTGAGCATTGAAAAAATTCAATTCGTGTATTGGTATTTTTGAATTGCATGGGAATTCGGGAATTTTCTTCTTAAACATTTTTGTTTCACTTTTACTAGGCAAAAATTTTATAAATTTTAAAAGCGTAAAGTTTACAAAAATCATTTTAAAATGCCAAAAATAAGAAAAATAGAATTACTACTTAATAATATTTAAAAATCGTTAAGTTTACATAAATTACTTTAAAATGAAAAAGTAAATAAAACATAATTACTAATTAAACAAAAATAAAAAATAATTGCAAGTAAATCGATAAGTAAATCGATTAAACTGGTTTTCAATTATTTTTTAAAATGAAAATTAAATCACAGTTGCCATTATGCACTCTTTGCCGTAAGCTGCGTATGTAAAATCCTTTACATTTTTTTTTGTTGCAAAATACGCTTCAGTTAATATATCGCTCTTACGCTATGAACATCGCATATACGCCATGTGTTATCAAAGAGTAGTAAAGAGTTGTCAGTTCTGCACAGTTGCGTTTGTGCAGACATTTGTAATCAGTGAGGATTGAGCGAAAGTGGATGTGAAGGAAAATAAAATTGAAATTTTTCGGCTGACTTTGCTCAGCTCTGCTTAGCTGACGTAGCTTTGTGGGTGCGACGATTAGGGGCATGTCACACTAGCGCAGACTTGGACAAATTTATTGTTGTTTTCGCGGGTAAAATAAGAAACTGGAAATTGAGAGAGCTTCTTTTACCCGTGAAAACAACAACAAATTTGTCCGTGTCCGCTACGTGTGACATCCCCTTAGCGATGTATGAGCTGTATGAGTGCGAAGAAATAGAAAATAGAAAGCGTGTGATAAAGCGAAAAGAAAATAGTTTGCTATTGTTTCTTTTCGCTTTGGTATGACTTTTTTTGTTTCCTATAAGAATCTTGCACTCATATGAATATTTACAGTTTTTAGCTAGATTGGATTTGGTAAATTGAATGAATTTACCAATTTCAATCTTTTTAAATGATGAGAACATTTTTATGCCCCCCTTTACCTATAAATTTATTTTAATTCTTGCAGGTAAGAAATTTTCTACCAATAGCAAGTATAGTTAGTTAATTTGTTAAAGTTGATTTTATCGTTTTTTTTCTTTATAAAATTTCTTACAAATGATAAAAAAAACACAAATTTTCCAATTTTTAAACTAAATCACTTTTGACTTTAAAAATGGAGTAGTTAACGCAAAAATTTATTGACACACTTCAAAAACAATTTCTTGCTCTTTGTTTTCTTAAAGCAACTAATAAAAATTTAACACTTAGCTGTTACCAATCCTGAAATATGGTCAATTCTGCAGAAGCTTTTTTATGGGGTTAATGGGTTAAGATCGTAAATGAGTGTCGGGTAGTTTTTCCCATCACTCTTAAGAAACTCATGGGAACAGTTTTATGCAGCCTACTCAATACTTTCGTTAGTACTATCAGTTAAATTACCAATTAACTAACCAAAACTGTTCTTGCCGGCATGTAAACACCAAATATTCTATTTAACGGTGCATTTAGGCACTCGAGTATTCATGTAATTTGGAAAAAATGTATAAAAGTTGAACAGGTTGAATGGATTTTTAATCAGGGACCGAAAAAAACTGTTATTTTGCAATTTTCAGATGAAAAAGGCATAACAAAAAAGTTGCCGGAAGACTTTTTTAAATAAACCATTATTATCGTAAAGGCATCGCGAATATTAAACGCTTTTTAAATTTTTGGCTGTTATTATAAAAACTCAAATTAACTACATGAATTAAAATTGTGAGCTTTAGATCAAGTCAGTTTTTAAGAAGGCAACAACAACAACAACAACTCTGTATAGAGTCAATCACTTAGCTGACTAGACAGTCTGTTTCGGAAATCGCTACATTTTCCTCTTCAGTAGTCTTTGAGTGATTAAGCTGTGATCAACTCACTGTTTAAACTAGCATATGAATGTGCAGATCCTCGAATTCATTCTTATGAATTGTATGGCTGCTAATCATATGACACTTCAAAGCAGTAGGCCATTTTAGATCACCGCCATCAACTCTATCAAGGTTGCCATCTGTTCTAGTTGCTTCTTAATTTATTAAGAACCAATAAATTTATTAAACCAATGAATATTGAAATAAATGAAGAAGCAACTAGAACAGATGGCAACCTTGATAGAGTTGATGGCGGTGATCTAAAATGGCCTACTGCTTTGAAGTGTCATATGATTAGCAGCCATACAATTCATAAGAATGAATTCGAGGATCTGCACATTCATATGCTAGTTTAAACAGTGAGTTGATCACAGCTTAATCACCCAAAGACTACTGAAGAGGAAAATGTAGCGATTTCCGAAACAGACTGTCTAGTCAGCTTAGTGATTGACTCTATACAGAGTTGTTGTTGTTGTTGTTGTTGTTGCCTTCTTAAAAACTTACTTGATCTAAAGCTCACAATTTTAATTCATGTAATTATTTAATAGATCATAAAAACTAATTAACTTAGTTAAAATTAACTGTTATTTTTGCCTTTTATTTTTTTGGGCAAAAATAACTGTTACTTTTGACTTTTATTTTTTAGGTTAAAAGTAACAGTTATTTTGTGCCTTTTATTTTTTCGATCAAAAATATAAAGCAATTTTTATTTTTTCAAAGGCCGAATAAAAAACTTTAAAAACTATAAAAGTTTTATAGCTCAAAATGTGCGCTCTGATGAAACGATAAAAATTGCATAAAACTTTTTTGCCGTTCAAGTGGCCTTTAAAAAAATTCAAATTGCCTGATATTTTTGACCGAAAAAATAAAAGGCACAAAATAACTGTTATATTTTACCAAAAAAATAAAAGTCAAAAGTAACAGTTATTTTTGCCCGAAAAAAAAGGCATTAAATAACTAGTATTTTTGTCGGAAAAAATAAAAGTTAAATAATAACTGTTTATATCTGACTTTTTTGATAAAAACCATAACCGGTACGGTCCCTGTTTTTAATACTTAATTTTTATTTAATTTTCATTTGTAACTGAATTTATTCGTATTTTTTTCTAATATATAATAAAATAAAAACTAAGAAAAAATCAAAATTTCTATGCAAACATTTGACTATGTAAACGATATCTAGGACTTATGTTCTGGGACTTCCTCTGTCGCAAAGTTAATTGAAACAAGGCAAATGTGGAACTAAAAATAAAAGTGGAAATTTGGGAAGCTTTACCTCAATGTTTATGTTTGAGGTTATTGGAGCCAACGAACTCGATTTTAAAGTCGAAAATGCATTTAGTTTATGCTTGGTTGAAACGACAGCCGCTGTATGTGCTTAAACCATACCGCACTTACCACGGCTCACTTAGACCAATAAGGTCCATTGTGATACCGCTGCACACTTGGACTTCAGTCCGAGTGGATCCACATTGAGCTTTTGGTAAAGCTTATAAGACGTTTAACGCTTGTCCTTGACAGGTAGTCAAGCTCGGAAAAGAACATCGAGCCCAGATATTTATGCCTTCTTCTAGCCAGTGCGGGACAGGAAGATAGAAGTTAGGAGATGGTTTCTTCTTCCTCCTCGTCACTGCAAAAGTGATTTGCGATGACTCCCAGTCTGGAGGCATGTCTGCCTATTAAGCAGTGCCCTGTGGTAACGGCCACTTACGTGGCTAGCTCTAGTCTTTCCAATGAGAGAAGGGCTCTCTCATCTCGTTCTAGAGTCGGCCAGATAAGCCTTGTTGTTCTGCACGTTGAGAGTTCAGCCCATCTTGTATTGGCTTTAGATGTGGTTTACTTATTAAGCAGCAGCTAGACAGTTGCCATCAGGATGCTCGGTGAGTTCCGAACCATTGAAGTCACCGATGTACCTTTCCTAGCAAGCTCGTGTGTTCTTGCATTTCCAAGTATGCCCTTATGCCCAGGTCCCCTTATTAACCCGACGTAAATATTAACACTTAAAATGTGCTAATTTCAGTTTTACCCATTCAATATTTGCTGTTAACAGGTCATTTTGAAAATTTAAAAAAAATTTACGTAGGGTTAAGCTAATGTCAAATAAGTTTGACATTTTGCCTAATGCAGCGCGGCATTCTTTAACAATTTAGAGTTGATGGATACTTTCTCCATTAATTTGATCGCTGCTTGGCTGTCCGAGAACATGTCTATTTCTCGTTTAGATATTACATTCTCTGAGAACCATCTTGCAACTTCCTTGATTACTATCATTTCGGCTTGGAAAACACTACAGTGATCAGGCAGACTACGAACCAAGGATACCCCTAACTCTTTTGAGTAGACCCCATACCAGACCTTGTCATTTAATTCATTCTGTCCCATCTGTATAGCGATGTAGACACCCTGGTTTCCACGGCGCACCAGTATTATTCCAGTATGTCCTAGGTGGAATAAGCGTGCCGTAGTTTCCATCAAATTAAAGCAGTGGTTATGGCGTAACTTCTGTCTAGTCTCCGTTTCGAACCCGTTACGAGTCCGTCAGTACGCATTTCGCTTTCTTATGTTTTGACTGACCCGATGCGATAAGAAAAGCAATTCCCTATCTCAAATTTGGGTTGTATGGGAGGTGTCATGCTTCCTTATACAACGCCCATAAAATTTTATCAGTAAAACAGCACGTGTAAAGTGTCGTCGAATACTGAATTCTGAGGTTGTGCAAATTATAACGCAAAAGCTATCAAAATATCAAATTTGGTTTGTATGAGAGGTGCCACACATCCGTTGGACAAGGATGTCCGTACTACGACTAAAACCACGCATGAATGCGAAAGTTTCATCGCGATCGGATGAACGGTGTATAAATGTATTCAGGACACACAAACAAATAAACCAACAAGAGTACATTCATTTTTTTATATATAGATAACTTTTTCTGACTACTTGTCAGAATTTTTAAATAATTATCATGAGTGAAAAAGTTACATGTCACTATAGGATAGCTTTTTAATTGCGTTAATTTTGTACGCTTTTCATTATAGCTGTAAAATTTATTCGGATGCTTTAAGGAAAAATAATGTTCAGCTGTTTGAAGATACAAGTATGAGAAGCACTCTTAGTAAATGTAAAAAACTGAAATAACAAAAAAATAAAAATAAATATTTTTAATTTAGCATAAACCTTATTGTTCCGTTTTGAATCCTAACCTTTTAAGAAAAAAACGAGTCCGTTGCGAATTCTCATTATTTAAGAAAAGAGTCCGAAGCGGATTCGTTTATTAAGTCCATTTCGAGTCCGTGACGAATCCGAAAAAGTGAAAAAAGCTATTCGTATTTTTGAGAGGAATTTCATACGAAAAAGGATCCAGGACGCAATCCGTTTTGGATAAAAAATACGAATAAGTAAGTCCGTCTCGAATTCGTAACGGATCCGTTAGGCTCACTAGGATGTCAATGATTTTTCAGTACAAATTAAACTAGCGATGTCTCTATGTAGACTGACAAAATTTTTTACGTAAATACTATAAAAAACGATATTCCAAGACACATATTTTACTTCTTTTATTGTACTTCTTGCTTCGTGGCATAAAAAGGTTGTCATTTTCAGCCAGTGCCTAAATATTTTGGTCGCATCCAACTTAACTACCATGATAAAGATCGTTTACAATTTTCCTCCATTACGGGGATCAAAAGTGTTGAAAATGACAGCGTTTTCTAAAAAGTTGCGCTAAAGTTTTCCTTTACAGCCAAACTTTATTATTCTCGTAAATATTTTTGTTTCCGATTAATTTTGACCAAAATATCTTGCAAAAAAAAAGGCAATTAATATACCTCTAATCTTTAAAAGGCAATAAATATCTTTTCGGTGCGAGATGGCTTAAAACTTATGATAGATAGTATTTGATAACGCGGTTTTTGTATTTTGATATTATTTTTGTATATAGTAAAGTATTTGCTTTGTATGTCACTACCCATACAAATCCATCACCTAAAACGCTTTTTTTTTGTTTTTCTACTCTCATCTGAGAACGTCAGCGATTTCATATCACAGTGTAGGCGAAAGATCAAAGTGAAAAGGTCGAACTTCGACCACTGCCAAACTCAAGTATTTTTTATTAGCTGTAGCATAACGCAGAGGATTTTCAAAATATAGTTTAGAAAAAAATGGCGGCAATTTGAAAGAAATTAAAAATTTTCGACAAAAAATTTTTTTTAAAAATAACAAAAAAATAAGTTTAAAAAACCGGCTCGTACGGCTTAAGTGTCTCGTTTCCTGTAAAAAATCAATAATGAGTCAAATCGATCGAAGGAAAACTGTTTTAGTTAGGTCAACGAGGTCCAAAAAAAGGTAATTTAGAGTAAACGGCGTTAAAAGTCTTAGTAGAGATAAACGCTCGAATAGCATGACAGCATTTGACGATCTTTTCGAATACTAAACGTTCGAATTTTTAACTCAAATTTGAGATACATATTCTTTGGGGTGTAAACTAATGGTTTATGAACAAAACCAAAAATTGATTTTTGGAAAGTTTTATGAAGCAATGAATCTTTTGAATACATCGTTAGATGGTCTCTCCTGTTTTATAGTGTTAAATCTGATGATGTTTAATATAAGACCTGCTTTAAAGCTTTTTAATTATAAGGGCCTCAACACTATATTGACAAATGTTTGCAGGTAGGTTGCTTATTGATTAAATTTACTTTCGATATTTTAACTTATATTTATGAAATTACTTATGATGATCAACCCTACCTTAAATGGCTTAAATGAAGTTATTCAAGACCAACAAAAAAACATGTTTATTTTCGCATAGACCAAATTTAGCTAGCACTATTTTTTGTTGCTCTTGAATAACTTCACAATTTCTTACTATCGTTATAAGAAATTTATTGGCTTGCTTCTGTTAGATGGTAGCTACTCAATAACATCTGAAATAATATCAACAACAACCTTTAAATTTTTAATGTTTCTTATCAAAGCAAGTCGACTACGCAAAGTCGAACTCATTACTATGTTGAACAATGACTCAAAAGTGAAAATGACAAATTCCAAAATGTAAAACATGTGAAAATAAAGAATAAAAAAAATGAAGAAAATATGACAAAATAAATAAATTTAAACCAACAACTACATAGTATCCACTGTAATTATGAATAAGTGTAAAGTGCACAAGACACACATAAATAAATTGAAAATTTTTATCACATTATGTCTTTAACGTAATAACAACGAATCCGTGCAAACTCATGTGCCACACGTTGTGCCAAAGCTATTTGCCATTCAGCGACGTACAGCTTCGTTTCTATAGAAAGCGAATTTGGATTTTTAGTGCGCACGTGATTCTAAATTATAATAAATTCAATTTGCGCTGCTCTTTTGCCTGTTACTTTTATTTACATACGATATATTTGCTACTAAATGTGACTTTGCTCTTTGATGTATTTGTTTTCGGTGTTATTGCTGTTGTTATTGTTGCTGTATCTGTGTTAGAAAGTGTCAAATAATCAAGACATTTTGAACCATAACTTTTCTTAAGCAAATACGAGGGTGGTCTGAAAAGTTTCCGACCTTATCGTGAAGATGACAGAACTCGTAAATAAAAACATAGGAATATGGTTGCGAGTGTTTTGACAAGTATTCAGCAAAATTAAGTCAGTTTGAATGAGTCGATGTGAATTTTTTTTTTTTAAATCGTGTATCGAGCTGTCATTTAATATTTATTTTTTTACCTTACAACGCAAATCACAGATTGTAATGTAATACGGGACACATTTGACACTAGGGCACATGTGACTTCACTATGTTCAGTGCGAACAGGACCTTATATCGAAAATTTAAAAATGCAAAACCATCCCATATTTGATTTAAGGAAATGTCACAAAGTCTGACTATTCTATCTCTATTTTCGCGATCGTTCATGTAATTTTTAACTGGAGTTAGGTAAAGTTAGGAAAGTTAGGTAAGCCTTTTCTTAAACAGTAAAACATATTTCCTGGCAGCGCATAACAGAATTTGTTATTCTATTGACTAAGTTTATAAAAATTAATTTATTACAAGTTCAACACTATTATTTTCATTTAAAGAAAACAACGGTTAGTCGTTTGGGAGCACATTTGACTTTTTCAAATGGGGTAGATTTGACATTGTCGTGAAATACAAAAATTATATATTCTAATGTCAATTATTGCATTAGAAATGGTTCGTAGTTATAAGAAAGAAAAAAATCGGTGCGGAATTAATGTAGATGACATGAAAAAAAACTCCTGCTGACATAACGTCACCTGAATGTCTTTGTATTTATACGAGTTCATTTTTGTCTGTTTGTTTATATGAATAATTATGAAATCGTTGACTGTTTTTAAATAAATTCTTTATAAACCACTTTATGTACGGGTCTTTTAGTTTGACTGAAGGTCGTATGTTATATATGAATGTAAAATTAAACAAAAAATATGGTAGTCCAAAGTGCTTCTGAGAAAGTCAAATGTGCCCTGAATGGGGCATATTTAATTTTTTAATATAACTCTTTCAATATTATATTATATTTTGTAGAAAATAAAGGACTTTTAAATTAAAGTGCCAAATGTACCCCATCTTCTCCTATTCTGTGTATGGGGACTCTGCACCATTATTAAAAACTAAAATTTTAAACAGCTGAATTTAAACCTAAACAATTTGGGAGACGATGAACTTTCAGGACGACCAAAAAGTACAACCACTGACGATAACATCGCTAAAGTTCACCAAATGGGGCTTTTATGGAATTAAAGTGAAAGAGATAGCACAGTAGAGGTGGGTAGAACAGTGCTCTGCTATAGCTGTGATAACTCTCCTTAGTGTGCCATGTGTGCTAGCACACTACGTTGATTTACATAGTCGCACAATAGAACGCAAAGAGCTGAGCTTATACGCGTAAAGTGGCTTTTGTGTTGGGATGTATGGCAGAGTGCTGCAATAAGGTTCTTCAGTGACACTCATTGGTTATTGCTATTGTTCACTGCATTACTTAAATTGTTAAGATTTTGCTTAGTAAAGTTGTTTTCTATTTTACTTTGGTTTACTTGTAATAGTTGACAATATGCAAGTGAAAATTGTAAACATATCAATAGAGAAGGGTGTTAACACTCTATTTGTTATCGATATTTTTATAAGTTATTTTTTCGATTGTGGCACAATGGAGCTAGTACAGTGTGCTGACGCATAAGGGTGCATTTGTGCTAGTGAGTCAGCACACCAAAAATTGTAGGCTATGAGTATGACCCAAAGAACGTGTTTGTCACTTATTGAATCAAGATTTAGGAATGAGAAAGCTGCCCGCGTGTTGGGTGCCGTGTTTGCTCACGTTAGACCAAGAATGAACATTTCCAAAGCTCTCTTGGCCCAGTTTAGGCACATTAAACCAGACTATTGGGGTCGTTAAATTACTTAAAATGAAACTTGTATATACCACAATACGCCTGAAATAAAAACACAGTCAAAACAGTGGACTGCGAAGGGGGAATCGGCCTCAAAAAAAGCAAAAACTGTTTTTGGGATAGTCATATAGTTATCTAAATCGATTATTTTTAAACAGGAAAAACCATTATAGGAGCTCCACCTCTCATAGGAGGAGAAACACAGTGCATTCTGTGCAGTCAAGGCAGAAGGCAGAAATTACGAAAAAATGGACAATTTCACTAAGACTCAGCGGTTGCCATGGCGATAATTTACTTATTACAGTTTGAACGGCTTTATCACATTCTTTACTCACCAGATCTAGCCATAAACAACTTATTTTTGTTCCCTTATCTCAAAATTACACTTTGAGGACAGAAATTTTCGTCAAATGGGAAGCCCATCACCATTGTAAACAATTATTTTACAGAGAGTGCTATTTGGACGGATTAAAGAGATTAGAGCATAGCTGGAAAAAGTGTATAGACTTACAAGAACTATGCAGAAAAATAAATTTAATGCAAAAAAAAAATCACAGTATAGCGTATATACAGTACAGAAGTAAAACTTCTTCTGCCACCCTTCTGTGGCTAAAAAAAAAAAACTCACAAAAATCGAAATAAAGCATTTTTATGAATTTGTGAAATTTTTTAAAGTTGGCTGAACTATAAGCTGACCCCGCTTATTTTTAGCACAGGGTCCGAAAGCAGGCATATGAACTAAATTAACAATTTTTAGTCTAATAAGATCAAAACCGTCCAAAATAGAGGCTTTTATTGATTTTTGGGTGGTAAAAGAGAGTGTGGCAAAAAATTGTCCTAAACTATCTCATACTCGAAACAAACCGACTGCCAAAATTTAATCGCACCGGCCCAATCGTAACATTTAATAATAAACCAAAAAGTGGGCTTGGCAAAAGATCGACCACGCCCATTTTCAGTACAGTTCCCGAAAGTAGCCATACAAACTAAATTACCAAATTCTAGTCTTATACGACCAAAACTGCTTGAAATATAGCTTTTTAACTGATTTGTGGGCGGAAAAAAAGGGAGTGGAAACCAACTTTTAGTACATTTGCTGACAGTAACCATACAAACTAAATTACTAAATTGAAGTCTTATACGACCACAACCATCTTAAATAAAGCATTTTCATTTATTTGTGGGCTGTACAAGGGCCGTGGACACACATTGTTAGTACAGTTGCCGACAGTAACCATATAAACTAAAATTTCAGCCTAATACGATCAAACTGTCCGAAATAAAGCATTTTTATTGATTTGTGGGCTGTAAAAGAGGGTGTGGCAAAAACTTTCCTAAACTATCTCGTGCACATCTACACTCTAAATGTGAGCCTTCTGGGGGTTTCAATACAAACATCACAAAAAATAACCTTAAGCCCCACACGAAGTGTATCTCAATCGTATCTGCAGAGGCAGAATAATTTTTTGTGACGATGCTCGAACCATGACGATATTAGAAAATTTTTCGTTACGAGACTCGTAAATTTTTACTCTCAACAAATCGCCGCCAAAGAAGTTTCACTTCAAAGATGTCTTGTATCTTTCTTAGGACGGAAACTTTTCTGACCAACCTCGTATTTGATATTTACTGCATAAATATCATTAACTTTGAAACATTTATTGCAATGTAAATACATGCTTATATGAAGCGCTGCACACCATTTCGGCTACGATGTTAACTTCATGTGCATCACATTTTGATGGTTGTTAGCCAAACAAAGAAAATTTAATCAAAAGTTTAACTTTATTTTGCATATTTTAATTGGTTACAGCAGGGTTGTAGCCTAGGGGGGAAGGAGTTTCGGTATTCAAAACCTCCCAGAGGGTTGAAAGTTTAATAAAAATTAATGCATTAAAATAATTATCACTTAATATGTCACTTTAATATGTTCTAAAAAAACTTAAAAAATCATATACTGAAGTTAAGTTTACGTATTAAAGTCTTTGTTATGAGTTAAATCGTGTAAACAACAAAAGTGAAAACTAATGCATCGTGATTTATCGGATCAAAGGCGATACATTCAAAATTACCATCACTATTGTTTTCACTACCCTTGACATCGGCAGTTATAGATGAGTGCAGTAGTGATGATCACAGTGAAGCCAACAGGAACGAAATACACATGTTTATTAAAAAAAATCTTTTTAATTCGAATCGCCTGGAATGGCTTTAAATAAAACTTCAGCCGACAACTGATTTTAATTATACCTCGCGCTGTTCTCGAAAATTTAAATTTCAGTTTCCATGGTTTTGCCGCTGGAGTTGGTTGGCTTACTCCAAATATGCGAATGGAGCTTATTGTAAGTTCTGCTTATCTCGGCATTGTATCACAGCCTCTTCGTGATTAGCTTTCAAATTTAAGATATGAGCCTAGGCCTGGTTTAATTTTTGTGGAATGTTTGAAGTTACTCAAGAGTTATTAAAAGTTGACTTACATTTTCCGAATTCTGACCCGCGGAAAAGGTTTAAGACAATCGTCTAAGTAATTTTATAATCTAATCTTAAAAATTAGGTTTTAAGATTTATGAAGTTTATGTAAAAGTCTTTCTGTCTTACAATTGAAAGTTTTCTATATAACCTTTTTGAAGCGAAGCTTTTAACGCCTCGTTTTGTGATTTGCTTAAGTGAAATCTGAAAAACGACACTTTCTTCCATACATTTTTTTCTTAGAATTGTTGTTGCTTTTTGTGTCGATTACAAGAGAATATAAAATTAGTAAAAATATTTCTTTGTTAGCATGAGAATCGAACTCGTTCCCTTTCGATTGACAGTCTTATACACTACAAATTAATGCAAAAACCTTCGTTGACAATGAGAGTTTATTTAAAATTAAGTATTAACTAAAGCTATGTTGCATAGATGACAAGAATCTATTAAAGGATTGTGCATTAGCTATCATACATTTGAATGCGTGAAGCTATGGTGAAGATCACATTAATCTATTACATAAAAGGATTGTGTATTGGCTATCCAAACAACAAAATCAGCAAAAAATGTAACAAAACAAATGTTGCTTCTACTTACTGCCATTGTCATTAACTGTTCCCGAACTAACTTCAAGAACTGCTGGAACTTAAATTTTATGAATTGACACCAGTTATGTAGCAAAGTAATAAACTGTTTTCGTCATTGCTAACGAAGATTGGTGATGGTAAAAAACTTAAGCAAAACGAGTTACATTTTATAGAGAATCGATTTTTTACGGAGGAAACTGCCAGCTTCCTGTGTCCAAATGGAATAAGATTATTTTTAAGTAATGCTTCTGTAGATTTATTCAATAATTCTATCTTGCGCGTAATAC
The DNA here is from genome assembly GCA_963920525.1 of Dichetophora obliterata. Classification (NCBI taxonomy): domain Eukaryota; kingdom Metazoa; phylum Arthropoda; class Insecta; order Diptera; family Sciomyzidae; genus Dichetophora; species Dichetophora obliterata. Next base: position 289,074,008 of record OY986435.1, read on the forward strand.
AACACAACAAAATTTCCTCTGCAATAGATAACATTAGTGGATGTAAAAATAATGAACTATTACAAGCTTTTAAACAAAAATTGCATAATTTGAAAGTCATCGATACAGATGGTTTACCTTCTAAATTGTTTTTGTCATCAATAAACATTATCTAATAAGATAAATATTAATGTTAGCGATAGTTTTACGAATGGGGCTATTGGTAAATTAATGCACATTAAAATTGACCAGAATGACCAGGTTAAAAGAGTTTGGCTGGAATTCGATGAGTCTAAAATTGGTCAGAAAACAAGAATGAAAGCTTCTGCTTACGCTCAATCGATTGACGTTGGAAGAAGAGCTGTGTCAATACTACGAAAAAAAGAGTAGCATACTTCTTAATAAAAATAAAACATTCACAGTTACAAGAAATCATTTTCCATTAATTCCTGCAATATCTATTATATTCATAAGTCACAGGGTGGATCGTTTGCAGAGATTGTTTAAAAATATGACAAAAAGCATTCCTTGCAATTACTCTACATCGTTTTTTCTCGTGTTAGTAGTATTTACGGATTTTTTATCACAATCTCTGATGACAACCCTCAATAATTTATATTTCATCATGGAAGGCAACAGGATTTTTCTAATGTTGATTTAATTCTAGAATTTCAAAGATTATCTCTTAACAAATTATAGAAGAAATATATTACTATAAAAAATTTGATAGAGAGCAAACAGTTCTTTTCTGTAATGACTTTAAATTGTCAGAGTCTCCTTGTGCATTCTCAAGATCTTACCGATTCTATAACTCAAATCTTTGACATTACATAGCTATCACTAGTGATATTGATATCACTAATTGCGCTTGTATATCTCAATTTCAGAGAAATAGTTTTCGTTCTGGAGGAGTTACAATTTATCGTAATTATAATAGAGATCAGTACAATACAGTCACTGGGAATATGTCAATATATTTAAACAGACTTCGGCTACAAAATTTTTCCGCTGATATTTCAAAAATTGAAGAAGTATGTTCTGCAGAAATGAAAAGTCCTAATGGACAACACATTTTGATGATTTCGATTGTAATGTATTTCACCTCAGAATACGATAGAAAAAAACAAAATCGATGACATATTAAAATTTATCCACATATCTCTTTTATGTTATACACGAGCAGGTTCCATTGAACTGAGTGAAAATTATCACAAATTGCCAATTGATTTTGGTGGAGATTTTAATTGCGATTTTAGACACGAATCCTCGAAGGCACTTAAACAATTCCTTTTTGATAAATTTAATTATCAAATAATAAGCGATCCAAATATTTGAACAAAACGATTATTAACAACTATTGATGCAGTATTTTCTAGATATATTGCCGACATAACATAAATATCATACGTTTGCTATTTCAGTTATCATTAGCCCCTAAATTTCATTCATCATTAATAAAATTCGAAAATAATAATTTAAAACATTTACAAAAATAATTAAAAATGGATGTAATATGTAATAAAATAAAATAATAATTATATGTAGGTAAAAAAATCTACGGGTGTGATTATAACTTGTTTTTTTTAATTAATTTTAAGTTATCTTAAAGTTTTGAATTTAAAAATTATTTTATTATGCAGTCTATCAGATTTTTCTTTGCTTTTGCTTTGACTGCGACTGTTTGATTTTTAGAAATATAAGTTTCGGCAGCAGCAAAGAAAATGAAGTATATTAGAAGTTTTGAAACGCTGGATTGACTTTTCCACATAAAAATAATTCTGAGTTTAGAAAATATGTTAGTAATTTTATTTCTTAATAAGAAATATGAAAAATGAATTAATAAAAATTGAAATTATCAAATAAAAAATCCTGCACTTTTGTGTTTTCAAATCCTAAGAGACAATGAAAAATGAAATTGGCGCGAGTTACTGCATAAGTTTCAGAGTTGCAAAAATATTTTAAGTTACATATTTTCAATATTTTTTCTTTTAAAAATGTAGTAAAATAAAAGTAGTAATATATTTTGTGGAACCGCTTACATTTCGCCAATCCTTCAATCATAGTTTTACTGGTGAGAATAACTGTTTATTGTAGAAATGAAGAAGAATACTCTTTCAACAGAAAATAAAAACAAGAACAATGAATTTCCGTGATTCAGAAATTCACGTTACTAAAGTTGTGAAACAAAGTGGAGCCGCAGGAAAAAATAAATACAACATATTTTAAAAAAGCATTTTTATTTCCGTTGTTTTCTGAATGTGCTCTGATGTATAAGTAAGTTTGTTAAAAAAAAACACATTATAGTCTATTTATCGTTCAAACGTTTTTTTTTGTCTTTGCGTTCACTGCTGACTCTTGCCAACCCCATCATAGAACGTTTTAGAACATATTTTTGTTGCCAAGATTTCCAGTTTTATTTTATCTTGATTTTTTTTAAAAGCCGCAGCAAAATTTCTGATATATTTTTATTTATTTTAATAAAGTGTTTTTTTATTAGCTTAAGGCCTTATGTCAGGGTAAAAGTTGCATAAAGAAAAAAACTTTTGAACAAATTCTGTTGATTGAAAGTAATGTTTATTTGCGAAACAAAATACATATACCACAAGTTTGCTTATTACATATTCTTTTTGAGATACGAATATAAATTTTTTAACACAATAAATTTTACAAAATGGCGCCACATTGCAGGTTTTAAAAATATATATTTTTAAAAATTACGTGCACCAATACAAATTCAAGAAATCAATTAAAAAGTTATAGAATTAAATATTTTTACTCTTACACCGAAATATTATAATTATTTTTTCATTCGATTAATCACATGATACCGATTTTACTATCCCTACTCATGTGCTTGCTGAGCTTAATTAAAACTAGCAAGGAATTTTAGTTATGTATCTTCGGCTTGACCCAAATGAAGATACCCCCCAGCCGTATTATTTTGATTTGATGTGAATAATTCGATGTTTTGAATGGTGAATTATTGGGACGATGTCACTTTTGAAGGGCTTTTATTTATAGAAATATTTTAAATTTAAAACTCTAAGAATATTGTGATTATTAAAGCTTATGTGTAAAATATCAAATTTAAGCATTAATTTATTTTTTTTTGGACTTAATAAGGTTGTGATATTTTGATGACGTGACTGCTTTCTATATTAAAAGAACCCATTTTTGTATTAAGTTTTTTTTAATATCGGATCATATTTATAAATCGTATTTAATTCCTTCGATATCCACCTCGCAGCAAAATTAGCATTGAAGTAGATTTTTTACGCATTTGTGAACGTTTGCACATTATTAATTTTTGTTTCAATATTAATTTCTTATTCATTATTAATTTTTTATTCATTATTCATTTGTTATTAATTTTAGTTCTAAGCCATTAATAAAAAATGAATAATGAATAACAAATTAATAATAAATAAAAAATTTAATATGAATAAAAATTGAATAATGAAAAACAAATGAATATAAAATGAAAAATGAATAAAATATGTAATAACAATGAATAATGAATAACAAATTAATAATAAATAAAAAATTTAATATGAATAAAAATTGAATAATGAATAACAAATGAATAGTAAATAAAAAATGAATACCGAATAAAGAATGAATAACGAATAAAGAAAGAATAATTGAAAGTTCTGAAATTCTTTGTGAATTGCATTCTTTGTGAATAGTGAATTGTGAATTGAATGTGAATACATTCAAATGAATAAAAAAAATTATTCATTATTCTGAATAATGAAAATAAATAATTAAAATGAATAATTAATGATTTTTAAAAAAAAATATATGCGAATTAAAAATTTTATTTATAAATCAATTTTGCATTCATTGAATGCATTCTTTTTTCGTTATTCACTGATTCACTTTTTTTTGGGAATAAAATCAAATTAAATGAATTCTTTATCAGCTTTGCTAGTAATGCACAGTTTTTGATTGTTTTACCATTTTGAAGGTAGTCGATGAATATTATGCAAAAATGTGTGAAGATAATATGTGCATCCCAAAATATCATGGCTTAAACTTTGCCAGTTTATAGTTGCATTTTTGGGTACTTTACAAGATAAAAACTCCTCTGTCGACTTCCGATTAGACTCAATCGGTAGTTTAATCCATCGTTAGAAATCGCATGAAACACGGAAAAACAGTTCCAAATTTTTCTTTAAGAGGTGAACATAATTCTCTATTTTGCCAGTTTTTAAGAAAACTCTTTCATGTGAAAAAAGGAACACGTTAATACATTATTTAACTTGTGAGCTTTTTAGATCAAGTAAGTATGAAAAAGGCATCAATAACAACAACAACAACTCTCTATACAGTGTATAGAGTCAATCACACAGCAGACTAGACCAGTGATGTGTTTCGTATGTAGTGAAAAATCCCGATTGCATCCCGATTAAGCCCTCTTTATCTCACCAAAACGTCACGAAAAATCCGCAAAAAATAAAATAAATTAATTTAAAAACTTCTTGTATTAAAAAGTGTAAAATTGTTTATTTATACGAATACGAATTTAAACTTTGACTGCTTTATTTTGTAATATATCGAAAACGCAAACAAACAACAAGTTAAGCGCTGTTTATAATAGACGGAACGGAACGGAGTCAAGTGTCATTGTGGCGGGACAAAAAGGTTTCAAGCGGAGTGGCGATTATAGTAGCAATGAAAGAGGAGTTCATTTTTTTCTAAAAAATATTTTATTACAAAACAAATTCCATCAATTCTTATTTTCTTATTATTTTAAAACATGAATTCAATCAAATTTTATCAAAAATACGGAAAACAAAACAAATGCAGAATAAAATTAATTGTAGCATCTGTCAACATAAAGTTTTTGCTCAAAACGTAACGGAACGCAGCGGAAAAATCAAAAGTCTATAGATCACAACGTCACGTGTTGCTCCGTTTCGTCTTATTATAATCGAACTCATAAGAAACTCATGCAATAGATTGTAAAGTGACATTTCTCAACATTCTATAACGTTCCGTTCCGTCAATTATAATCAGCGCTTAAGACACGAGAAGCAATACTTTTTTCTCTACGAAATTCTATTGCCGCTCATGTCTTGTTTCTTGCTAGTATATCCTACCGAAACACCCGAAATCCCTCTCCTTCTGAAATAGGCCAAATATCCCAAAAAAAAGCCGAAATTTCACCAAATCATATCGGTCTTCAGTTTTCTTGAGTGATTAAGTAATTGGTCACAAGTGATTGGGCACAAACTTAGAATTTCAGTGTTTTCATCGGCCATTTAACCATATGACATTAAAGCAGTATTTATTTTTAGATTTTAAATTAAAATAAAATAAAAAAAAAACTACCAAGGCTGCCGTCTGTTGTAGTTGCTACTTAAAAAAAATTACTAAAATAACTACTGCTCTAAAGTCATATGATTAAATGGCCGATGAAAACATTAAAATTATTACAAATTTGTTCGACCAAGTGTCAAAATATATAAAATGTAACTGAAGGAAACTAAACGAAACAGTTTTACAAGACGTATTATTCCCTAAGAACCGAACTACTAGCGTAGCAACTCGTCAACAACAGCTGTACAGAGTGCGTTTTTATTATATTTTCATCAATTTATTTCAATTTCACCATTATTTCAGTCATCTTTCAAAATTCTTTATTAAAAATTAAAAAATGCACAAATTAAATATATAAATAACACTCGATTTCCAACTGATCATCTGATTCAGACGAGTTGAGCAACTCGTTTCATTTTGGGTTGAATTCGTAAACATCCGTAACGAGTTTCGTCTATTTTGGTTGGGCCTTAAGACTTAAACATGTCTGGGCCTTAAGGCTAGGTAAGTCGCAGCTTAATCACTCAAGACTACTGAAGAGCGAGGCTTAGCAGCCTTGAATTTATTTTTGTTGCCATTAGCAGCAAATTTAGAAAAAGATAACTTGAAAACTATGCTAAACTAGAAATTGCAGTCGTTAGCTGACTTTTTTTATCAATCTCCATAAGAAATACATGTCAAACAAAATAAGAAGCTTATTTTCATTTATATGTATTTCACTTTTCGCCTTGCCACAATTTAGATGTGTATTTTTAGTTTTTCCATAATTCTTAAATGTAGGAAATAACAAAGAAAGTGAAAAGAACCATGTCGAACCCGGACTCGAACCAGGGACCTCTGGGTTAATAGTCTAGCGCACTCTCCATTAGACTACAAAGGTCGACAAAAATGTTCATGTTGGAGAATTCAGGCCTCCATGAAGACTAAACTTAAGGTAATTTTTCAAACATCACTTGTTCGTTTTTATTTTGTTGCGCTAAGCTAGCTGAGCAAAGAAGAGAAAACAAGGGAACAACATGGAGTTTATTGAAACACTCGCAACACAAACGCACACTGTTGCCAACTTGGTGCTTTTTCCACCAGATTAGGTGCATTTGGAAAATTTTGGCGCAAGAAAAATGAGGTTTGGTGCCTGGTGCATTTTCTGGTGCCTTTCTTATTTTCGGAGCCACCAAGTGTGCCTTAGTTGTGCCTTAATATCTAATAACAATTGATCTTAATATGAAAACATTAGTAATTTTTTGTGTTAGATTAGTTGAATTAGCTTAGTTTAAGTATTTTAAATATGTTAAACCTGTATAGTAAATTGTTTTTTTTTTTTAATAAAATAACTGGTAATACGGATATTATTTTAATTTTCGAATTTAATTTGGTGTTTTATAAAACCTAAAACACATTATCTTCTTTGGTGTATTTAAGAATTGAAAAGTTGGCAGCACTGCAAACGCGTCAAAAGAAAACGAATAAGGCCGTGTTCATATTTCGCGTTTTTGTTGCGATTGCGACACCACTCTCACGTTTTTTTTTTTCGCAAGCACGGCGGAAAAATACTGAATTTTTATATATTTATATACATTTATTTATTTAATGTATTTGACCATTTAAATACATGTAAAATTCAGTATTTTAAAAACCAAGCATGTAATGCAAGCCAAAAAAAAAAACAAATTTGGGGGATTTTTTTTAATATTTAACTCCAACTTTTCTTAAAATTAGTATTTGTTATTCGAATAGTGCGAAATGGAGAATAACTGCATTTTGCATCAACGCTTCCTTAATTGAAAAAACTATTTTCAATAATAAACTAAGAAATTTCCATTGGGTTAATAAAGTTTTATATTGGCAAGCTCCTTCAAATTATTCTAAACTCTTAAAACTATATTAGTATAGATGGGATTGTATACTAATCCCTTTATTTATAATACTAAAGGGTAAATTCCTTTTTTGGAAATTTATTTGGATTTTTACAAAGAGCATTTGAAATAAAGCATCCACAGATTGTCAATCAGCTGATACGTCATTTTAAATTAGTTATATGTTTTAATGTTTTCAACAACTATGTAAACCGATGCGTCAAATATATTTTGCTTTTAAAGTCATTTAAAATATGCTACGAAATGCATTTATATCAATAACTGAAATTTTTAAAAATTAAGAACAACAAGCATTCTACCCTCCTAAGTAAAAAAGTCATATCTCCAATGGAGTAGTTTTGAGATGTTCAGCTTTTACGTTTTTTATCTTTCTAAGAAACAAGCTAGAAGTGACCACTTTACTTAAATTTTTCAGTAATTTGGAGTTGAAAATGGGTAATTTTAGAGAACCACAAAAATCAGAAACTCATTCACGGTTCTGATTTTGCCTTTTTCTACATTTTGGAATTTTGGCGTTGGTGACTTTCTTTCTTAGGACGGCAGTATTGTCCTCCTCTGATGAAATGATGGAAATAACTGTTAAACCCATACATTTGGCTGCTGGTTTCATTGACCCCCAACAGTCAAGGGCACGACTTAAGTGCATCTGAATATCTTATTGCGATGCAGGTTATTTATGTACTTACAAATTATAAAACAAAAGAGGATTTGTTGGCTGAAGATTTTGTATGAAGCCACATAGAAGAAATATCTTCTTCTGCATGGTGGAAATGTACCCACCGGGAAAATGAGAATTAATTCTTAAAAAAATCGGGAATTAAATGGATTCTTGTGCTTGCATTTTAGAATGTATTCCAAAGAATGTATAAATTTAAAGCAAAACCTATGAATTAGAATCAATAAACAAAAATTTTACTGATTCGTTTTTATTGCTGCAGGAATCGTTTATGATGTATATAATAATATATAATAAAGTAAATGTTGTTAGATTCTTTTCTTGCTTTTATGGTAAGTGAAAAACGAATTAATTCTGAAACAAATTCTGCTATAAGCGAAAAAGGAATCAATCTGTTATGATTTATATTTTCTGTTTGTTGTTGTTATTTTTGTTTTTTTGATATTTTTGAAAAACGGTTGTTCTATTGCTTTCCTTTCACTTAAAAATTTTACTGTTTGATTTGTCAGCGTTGAAGGAACAAACTGCTTCAGAAGACCCGAAAATTTTAATAATGTATTGTTTGGTAAGATATGAAAAACCATCGCTCTTTACTTGTTTAAATCATTTTTTAATGTTTTGTTTTTTAAATGCAGAGTGCCTTTGCATGGAAGAGTAAACCAGGAACAGTCCCAAAAAGATATCAAGGAAGCTATACGCAAGTCAAAATCTATATACTGTAAGGAAATTTGAAGCAAAACGGATGGAACAGCCTACATCATAAACATCAATATTTTTTCATTAAATGTGGTATTATTATAATTGTTTGGTCGTCTATCTAAATATTATTTATTCTTTCTAATTACATAATAATTTTCTGTATTAATTTGAATTATTCTAATGTAATTTTTTATTAATTATTTAAAAAAGAATAAAAGATTTTCAATTCTGCCATACAAACCTATGCATTATGGAATTCATTCTTGTATATCAATTCCAAAAGGGCTTCTTAGCGATTCATACTTTTCTCATATTCGATAAATGCATACTTTTTTCATTTAAAAGTATCCATGCTATAAGCGAATAATAGAATCGATTTCAGCAGTGATTCAAGTGGAAGGCAGAAAAGAATGTACTACTTTTTGTAGGACATCACAATGTTAAAAATAATCAATTCTAGAATCAATAATTGGAAAAGTGAATTGATTCTTTTTTCATACACAATTGATTCTTTTTTCCCGGTGGGTATTTGCACTTCCACATGAATGAGCAGGAAAGCGGCTTGATATTGACCAGCTCTATGAACTACAGTTGCCACTGAACACTCTCTACGCACCCAAAGTTTCATCCACTTAACAAAACAAAGCAAATTAACTGCATAGAATGCCGGAAAAGTATGTTTATAGCACATAATTCGAATGTCTTCAATAAAGATATCTGACAGCAGGATACTTTCCTAAAAATTGTACTGCCTAAGAATGAAATCATTAATTCTGCTAATCCATTTTAAGAACCGCCTTCTACAAAACAAAGTTTGAAGCTCAAAAATAAAAAAATTTGATGAAAATTGTCAACTGCTTTTCAGTTATTGACAATTTCATTAACAGATTTTGTTTTTTGAGCTTTAAATTTTGTATTGAAAACAACAAACACATAGAAATATTCAAAATACTGGTTAACAATTTGTTAATTTGCTAGAATAGGGCTGTAAGTCTCCATCTTTTTATAAATTTTTGAAACAAGAAGGATTTGAATAACCTTTGCTAAGGACAATTGTGCGACGGTACGACACATTACCATTTGAAACAGGCAATTCATTTAAAATTTTGAAAATGCTAAAAAACAAACTCGATCTCCTTCCTTATCAAGACAAAAAATGTGTTCTTATATTCGAACAGGTATTGCTTGAAGCGTTTTATTGCTTTTTACACAAATTCTCAGTAAATGTGAGATTATATTTTACTCGGTGTGAATTTCTCTCCAAACTTCATATCATTAGTTCATCCTATAGTTTTTTACATGTATAATAAAAACATACTAAAATTTCAGAAACATCGTTTGAAAATTTTTTCGTTATCATGTACACTTCTTATGGAGCAAAATTATTCGGATCCTTTGTTTGGGACCGGGGTATTGTTTCTTTACAATTTACTTGCTTTACATGGCAATTTTTACTCTCTGAGGCTTGCCATTGTCTGCAGAAAGGTGATGACCGAGCAAAACACTTAATTCAATTGAAAAAACTTTCCGCCTGAGCTGGAATTGAACCCGGGCTACCGAGATTTTTTAGCTTAGGGGCCACGCACTCTACCCATTAGGCTACAGCCGTCATGATGCTTTATCAGATACCTAAATTAATATTATATCCCACCTGCACGAGTCAGTTGTTTGGAAATCGTTATGGAAGTGAGAACAAAAAGGATCTGTGCATTGTTTTAATGGTTTACGTCAAACAATTATTGGGTAACTTCAATTATGGAAAGATATAAAATGTGAAAACCAGCAATATCTCATAACGTCACATTTGAAGTCCGACTGTCTTGAAAACACAATAAGGGTTCTCATCTATGCATGTAGCTGACCCGTAAACATCGTAAACCTTGTGAACTTACATGTGCTTAAACTATTTGTCAAAATTTGTATGGGTGTGAGTTTACATCATTTCCGAGCCTATTTTGTAGTGTAAACTAGCATGTAAATCTACGTGTGTGAATGAGGGTTGCCTTTGGCGCTAATCTTTACAAATTCAAAGTAGTTGAATGAAATATGAAAACGTTTTATTTATTTTTCTATGTTAATGAAGGTTTTTAAAAGGTTTAAAATTAAAAAAGTCATAATGTTGTTGCAGCCGCAGCCGCCATTTTGCCGACATTTACGTTATTTACACTTCATCGCTCATCAAAAGTTTAAATGCTATACATGTTTACATGTTTACATGCTTAGATGAGAACCCTTAATATCTTTTGTAGGAAACAACCGAGGATTATATGAACGAAATCCCTCAGTATTACGCTTACATAAAAATCTAAAACAAATGTGTTTTTATAACATAATTGCTTCTGATACTTGGTCAAATTAAACTTCTGATTCATCAGTTCTATGGCAGATATAGACAGTAAGTGTTACTGCCATCTTGTTTAAATTATTTAATATGCAGGAAACAATTTCAGAATATATTGATCCAGATGATTTTGCATTAAAAGAAGATAACGAAAATGATGACCCTCCTCCTAATATTGCGCCGGTTTTAAAGGGTGAGAATTTACCAATAAGCTTAAAGGCATTTTCTCGATTATGTCTGTGGTCTCAAGCAATAAAAGTCTAGTCGAAAATCATGCTTTCGAAAGAGATTGATTAAAAAATTTTTTTTTTATACAAATGAGTTACATGATAGACTCTCTGAAATATTAGACTTTTAATAAACGGTTACCTTTAACATTTATTATCCTTTAAATATCTGGAAATTTAAAAAAATGGACTTGTCTCACTTTCAAAATAAATGGCTCATATACATCATACTGGAGCCTATTGGGACTTTAAAAATAAGGTTGACTGTTTTTATAGATTACCTTTATAGAATTTTCTAACGCAAATATCGCTACTTTACGAAATTTAAAAGAAACTGTAAAATCAAGACTTCTTTATAGACTTTTGCAAAACTTTTAATCCTATCATGAGCAAAATCCATAGGCTAATAAGGAAGTTACAGACCTCAAAGTAAGATCACTAAATTTTAATCTTTTTGGAATGAATACTTCGGTCGATATTTCGGACCGGTTCTTTTTCATTTTTTGAGCTAAAGGGACCATAGAGAAATTGAGTTGCAAAAATTTAGCAATATCTGTGAATTTGACGATTTCGATTCAGAAAAACTATCAGATGTTGTTCCAAATATCAATGGCATGTCAATAAACTATTTTTCCGGGTATATTGCACAAACTATATGGAAAAAATACCAATGCATAGCATGCAAGTCATTTAAATGTGATCAAAGCCCTAAAACATATTCAAGCGCATCCAGAATAATTTAAGTCCGTGAATACGAAGAAACTCATCGTGGTGGTTTGACAATACCATCTCCACAGTTCTCAGACTTAATTCAAAACATTATAAAACTTTTTGAAAAACATTTGATTTTCACGCTACAAAAAAAATACTTTAACAATTTTGAAAAATATTTGCAAAACACAATTAAAAAAAGCGATATCCTGTTCTAATGCAGAGCATGAATCTTATATGATTTTGCATACACTGCGTGTTCTTATACGTGCAAAAATAAAAATTATAAACTCAAAAGTAAAATCTTCAATAAGAAAATTACAAAAATTTTACATATAAATTATGTATAGGGCAAGCGGTATAATTATTGAAACCCTAAATTTTGGGAACAGTTATTGACAACCTTCTTTTTTAATAAAACTTTTTCCAGAAATGTTAAGAACGCCGAAACATTTTTGTTGTCATTTCGATAAAAAAGTGTAAAAAAAATAATGCAGTTATATTAACCAACTTTATGCTTAAAACTTAAATTATTTATATATTTTGAGATAGATTGAAAATTATTTGCGTTTTTTAATTTTATGACAGTAACTGTTATATATTAAGGCTATGCCAAGAACTTTGCTATGTTGTCAATTCATTCTATATTTTTGCATTATTTAATACTAATTTTTATAAATAAATATTATAACATTTATTATTAATGCATTTTTTATAAACTGCCGAATTATTTTTAGCCTTAAAACCCAATTCAATAAATTCTCATTTTACAAATTTGCATAAAAATGAAATATCGCAATCAAACGAAATCACTTGTCAGCGATGCAGAGCTACTGACTCTCTATAAAAAAAAATATTAGTTTTACTAAACGTTTTTCAAATGTGCGTTTTTGAATTTATGTTTTCTCAGTGTAATAATTTTTTTTAATATTATTGCTATGTATTAGGGTGATTAAAAAAATGTTATGAGATAAAAATGAGATGGTTATATCAAAACATGAAACAAAAACTAAACAAAATTTTTAGATGGTGCTACCTACCAGTGGCTTCTCTTTTAGCTGGAGAAAATCTCCGGAAATGCCTTTAAGTTCTAAAATTCATATCTAACTAATTTTTTTAAGAAAAAAAAAATGACGTTAGTGTGACAGAAAAGTTTTGGATACTAGATTTATTTCTTTTTAGCCAACAGATTGTTAAAAACGATAATCGCTGGTAGCTTTGCTTCCCATGAGAAAAAACATTTTTTTAAATTTATGCATATTCTTAGGCGACCATTCATTCCTATCTTCGATATTATTCTACAGACGTCGAATAAACTTGGATAGTAAAGCTTTTTAACATTAAATTGGTGACGTCATACCGTTTTTTAAATCGTAGCTCCAAAACCATACATCATACAAGGACGATGTATGCACTAAAATGTTTGTAATTACTCTACATAAAAGACTGCATCCTTGGAAAAATATATCCTTTAAAATATAATCTCACATTTTCTTTTTATATGTTGAATTATTTTGCGTTTTTCGCCATAAAATACAAACTACATATCGGATAAGGACGATTCCTGATAACATGTGTTTTGCTCCATTTCCCCTAGTTTAGGAGTTATTTCCTACCAAGAAAATTTTTCCCGCAGAGAAAACTAGAACGGTAATCTAGTTCTTTAATCCTTAGAAAATTGTTTTTTTTATTGGCATTTTGAATTATTTTTTGGTGTTTATGAACACCGAAGAGTAGGTCTTGTTTTTCCTGCTCGTTTTTGGTATGTAGTAAATTAAGCTGCTTTATTAAATAAACCCCTTGTTCGGCGACATCATAGACAAGTTCTTGCTGCTGTTTCATTCTAAATGTTTAATGGCCTTATTGTGTAAATGCATGCAATCACCTCACTGGGGGTCTTTATGTCTGGTAATTTCATTTACATATAAATGAAAACGAACCCTCTCTCTATCACTGAAATTTTTCTTTAAAATCTATTGCTACACTCTAACAAAAATTCACGAGAATTAACTACAATAATTGCTGGCAACTGATTGCCTAAATTTATTATCGTTAAATCATATGAGCAAAATTATAAATATTTATCGTTAAAAATGCGTGAATCCTCTCACCTACAATTATTTCTTTCGCTCTCTTGTAAAAACTCTCTTCTAAAATTATTTCTTCCAATCTTGTCTGCGCTATTAAAAAAAAGCTAGAAATGCGTAAGTTTTGAACATGGCAAGAACAACAACTCTGTATAGAGTCAATCACTCAGCAGAAGGCGCTACTCTTTCCTTCTCCAGTAGGCTTGAGTAATTAAGCTGTGACCAATCTACTGTTTAAGTTGTATATAATTGGACACTTGTTCGAATAAACTCTTTGAAAGCATATGACGTTAAAGCAGAGGTGTGTATTTAAGGGCAAGCGTAAAATACCGCTGCTGGAGCGTTTTTAGGAGTATCTGAGCGAGAACACGCTGAAATAGTGTGAAAAATAGGGAAAATATACATATTTTAAGACTCTCTGAGCGAAAACACGCTAAAATAGCGTGAAAAGTAAAAAATATACATATTTTAGAATTCTCTGAGCGAAAACACGCTGGAATGGCGTGAAAAGTAGAGAATATATATATTTTAGGGCTCTCTGAGCGAAAACAAGCTAAAATAGCGTGAAAAAGAGAGAGATATACATATTTAAAGACTCTCTGAGCGAAAAAACTCTCAAATAGCGTGAATAGTAGAGTATATATACATATTTTGGAAAAAGACGCTGATTTTCAGACAAAATTGAAAAAACTCATTGTATAGCGTGGTTTTTTTACAAAATCGCCAATAAATGGCGTGAAATTTCACAACATTTATTGTAGAGATTTTTCAATCTGTTTTTAGAGTGTAGTTAGAAAAATCTAACGCAAGTGACTGCGTTCGTTTTACAAAATAAGGCTATTAGTCCTAGAATTACACAACATCGCAAATTTTCAAATAGTCGACTGCTATTAGTTGTAAAAAAAGTTCTAAATTAAGTTGTTCTATTCGATCGATGTCAATAGCAGCTTGAATTTTTCTTTTATGGCATGTGTTATTTTAATTGGTTTTATGAACAGATTTGGCTTTTGCATTTGCGATCTCGGGATCAACCGTTGTATATTGCTTAAGGTTCTACAGTAAACGTAAATAATTTTTTGGAGCGTATACTGCGTAAATTGTTGAAACGGAAATACAAATTTCCGTTTCTTTGAAGTACCATATCTTTGAAGTACCTTTTTCTGTAGAAGTCATATTAAATTGGTCACGAAAAATGTAAATTTTAAGTGAGTAAATAGCTGTCAGTATCCTTTGAGCTCGATGGATACAAGTTTATTTGATGTCTATAAAATGATAAAGAAAAAGGAATAAATATAAGCAAAAGACGTGGTCGTCTAAGAATTCATTAAAAAAATATTTGTTTCCTATGGGAAAAAGACACAATTTCGATAGTATCGTAAGTATAGAAGTAGAACTCCTTTTTATACAGTAATAGAGAAAAATTCTGGTTTTTTTATATGTATTTTTCAAAACTATTTTATAGCATTTCATCTTCTAAATAAAAGATATTCAAAAAAAATTTGTTGTTGTTGTCCTTCTACAAACTTACCTGATCTACAAAGCTCATAACTAAATTCATGTAAAAATTTGCTTTGTTTTATAAAAAGTTTCCGTTTGATATTTTTGGTGTTGAATTTGTTGTTCTTGTTCATATGTTTTGTTGGTTAAAAGTAAATGTAATTCAAAGCTATGTTTAATTAATGGAAATAAATATGGTAAATTTGAATTATTTATTTTTCCTGTAGTAAAATATTTTAAAAGTAATTTAAAATTAAAATTTTAGTTAAAATTAATTTTAGTTTTAATATGGAAAAAATATAATGCATAATATAAATAATTCGAATTTATTATGGTATTTAAAAAATAAATGGAGTTTTTAAAGCACAACACATGCTTAGCAACGCATGCGAAAATTTACGTAGTAGTATACATAAAGGGTCCTCTAAATAACTTTTTTTTTTTTAAATTCTATAAAAAAAAACTACTGAATATTTTCTCAAATTTCTTTTTTTATTTGAAAGTAAAATTCTTAAGGTTAATAATGGAAAATAATTTTATTCAAATAGCTGCCTCGGCTGGCCATGCAGTAGCCTACACGATCGGTACAATTTTTAAGCACATTATCGATTGTGTGCAGCTATATTTCACTAATGGCTTCACGAATATTGTCCTTTAAAGCGTCAATTGTCTCTAGCTTGTCGACGTAACACTTATCTTTGAGGGCACCCCACAAATAATAGTCCAACGGTGTCAAATCGCAGCTCCGAGGTGGCCAAACGACATCAGCTCTGCGGCTGATAATGCGATCTTCAAAAACAGGGCGCAAAACATCGAGTGTTGCTTCGGCTGTGTGGCACGTAGCGCCGTCCTGTTGAAACCAAATGTTGCCAATATCCTTCTCTTCAATTTTTGTGAACAAAAATTCGTTCAACATGGCCCGATAACGATCGCCATTGACTATAACGGCCACTCCTTGCTCATTTTCGAAGAAAAATGGTCCAATTATGCCTCTGGACCAAAATCCGCACCAAACAGTGACTCGTTTTGGGTTCAGCGGCTTTTCAATGTATGCGTGCGAATTTTCTGTGCCCCAAATGCGACAATTCTGCTTGTTTACATACCCGCCAAGATCAAAATGAGCTTCATCTGAAAAGATGATTTTTTTTGGCAAAATCGGCATCTTCTGTGAGTCGATCGCAGGCCCACTTCTCAGCGTTGTTCAAGCGTATATACAACCATATTCGTTTAGCGGAAGGATAAAATTAATTACCTGTCAAATCAGACATGAGCTAAGTGTTACCATTCACGAAATAAGCACTAGTTGAAAAAAAACGTTATATGGCGGACCCTGTACATACTGCCTCTGTAGCTACACGCATTTGTATTCTCTGTTGATTTATCTTGCTGAAAATAAACATTCGTTTTGTTCGTACTCCAACTCATGGCAGAATAACCAGGTAGGGCCGACTCGGAGAGGAATGAAGTAGAAAGCAAAAAAAGCTAGATAGGTTTCAAAATCAGCTTTTGATGTCGAGTAAAAATTAAGAACATAAAAAAATTTCAGCAAACTGAACCAACAACAATTACCAAGCAAATCTAAAACAACGACGCACAGAGAAGAGCAAGATCACAGCGGTTAAGCAGCATTAGAGGGGATGAACCGAATCGTCCACAGAAATAAACAGAACTTTGCATGTTATAAGGATAGAGGTAGCTGCAGCGCTGACTGAGCTCTCTTTCCATACTGCCATGGCTCTTGTCAAATTCAGCTGTGAGGCGAATGGAAACAAAAGACAAGAAATAAAAAGTTTTGCTTCGTTTTGACATTTCCGGCAGTATGATCTTATCTGGTGCATCTACATGCATTCTTCTACCATGGAACTTTGCTTACTGTGTCCCGCTTTTCACTCGTCACACACGAAAATTCTCGAGCTTGCGACGAAAGCAATTATTGCTCCTACAGCAATACTTTTCTTGCTCTGGTAGCAAGATCTCTTTGTCCCGCTTTTCACTCGGCAATAATTTCCTTTGCCGCAAGCAGTTTGTCGATTATTCGCACTTTAACGAAAGTCCCCTTTAAACCCAAGTAGTCAACAAACTACTTGTGGCGAAAGCTATTATTGCTCATAGAATTGGAGAGTGAAGAACGGCATTTTTCAGCGCATGCAGAACCAAAACAAAAATATCAACAGCTAGTAGCAACGTTTCCAATTATGTTGGAAAAATCCCATTCGTGGTAATTTTTAATTGCCCTTAGGAATTTTTGTTTTGGGGAATTCCTATTAAATTTTTTAATTCAGTGTAGTATTCTTTAATTGGCTTTTTAATAGTTTGTAGCCAAATACTGGCTCTCTAGCTACATGCATCTGTATTCTCTATTGTATAACAACCCAATCAGCCATGAATGTCACTGTTTCAGCTAAACGGTCCTTAAAATGGCAGCGTCTTATTTGTTATGAAAACGACATGTTTTTGTATCTTTAAACAGTTCTCTATATAATTGTGAAGTCTTATTTTATATTTATCAAGAATCGAATTGAAATTATTGTCATATTCGCTTAATGCGTCATTTGTTTATGTCTTTTTTCCCTCTCTTTTTCAGCCGTTCGCCAAAAAACTCTGAAATATGTATTGAATATTGTACTGAAATCATGGTAGTGCAGTTGAGTTACCGTTTATTATTTAGTTTATTGTTGCAACTTAATAAAAACTATTTTAAGAAAAGATTACAATTGTTTAATAACAAATAAAATTTATATACAACTTAAAGTTTTTTATATGCCCTTGTTATTTATTATGTTGATTTTCTTTGATTTAAACACAAATTTTAATTGTTTGATAATTTAAATTTTTCTTTATTTTAAATACAAATTTTAGTTGTTTGATAGTTTAAAATCGTTTATTGAGCTTAAGGTCAGGTTAGAACAATTAACTGCTCTAACTAGTTAATAAATCAGTAAATTAATCAGCTAGTAATGGTTTCCTTTTCATATTGAAAATGTTGTTGTTGTTTCTTTGGAAAAAATTCGTTAGAGCAATTAATTGTTCTTATCTGACCTAAAGCTCAATAAGCGATTTAAAACTTTCAAACAACTTGAATTTGTATTTAAAATTAAGAATGATTTAAACTATCAAACATTTAGAATTTGTATTTAAATCATAGAAAATCAACATGAATATACAACTTAATAAATGGTACGCTTAAATGAAACACACAATGCATAGTTTGCTGACAACGAAACGGTCCGCTTCAGTGCTTTTAAAAGTGCACACCGTTTTCAACCGAACGGATTGGCTATCTGGGAAACGAAATTAAGTTAAAGGAACTGATGTGTATTTATATATGTATATTTTACATGCATGTTAATGAAAACAACAACAACAAAAGCAGCACAACAAGGAACGACATGATTACGAACCAAACGAACACACACAACAACAACAACAACAACAACAACAACCATAAAAACAACATAAGCCGCTATTGAAGCAGCTTGTGCATTTCTCATACGAATATATGCATTTTTTTCTCCTTAGATTTTGCTTTTTTATTAGATATTCGTTTTATTCGCACTCAAACTGATATTTTGGCATTTTTTTTTTCTTTGTACGATGAATATTAAAGGCTGTAGGTATACCCCAAAGTGTCAAATATCACTTTGAAAAAATTTGTGAAAATGACCCCCCTACAAACCGCGCTGTACTACGTAATTCTGCGTCAAAAAGTACAATTTGTCCATATATGAGCACTAGGGCGGGTCGATTTTTTTCGACAATTTCCCTATGATTTCCGTATTCTATGGGTTATTCCATGGATTATTTGCCAAAGGAACCATACCTCTATCGTTAAAATCGAGTCCCCTACTTTTTGTTGGTAGATTTTTTCCCAAATTGACGTTCGTATGAAATATTACCTACACGTTCACATCTATAACTCAAAAACTATCGATCGGGTTTAATCGCCAGTAGGCGCGTTGGAAAGGTGAGCTCATTTTGATCAATTTAAATCTCCAACATTGGTCGAACGGTTGAAAAGTTACGGGCATTTTTGTCCAAATTTTGGAGCATTTTTCCATTTTTTCATGATTTTGTCCAAGAATATTACTTTCATGGCCATTTTTTGGGCTCAATTTTTTTGACTTACACATTCAAGGAACGGAAAGACATGTCCAATTGCTGGCTGCCACTGCTAAACGAGTTGCAGGAAAGAATGTAGAAGGCGCTATGGTGACGACATTAGAGAGCCGTACGAAAACACCAAGACTTGAAAGCAAACAAGACTTTCAGAAAAAATAATGTTTTTTTTTAACATTTTGTCTTTTACTACACTCAAATTGAATATTTTTTTTTTTGATAATAGGTTGATAGATAATTTATTATATCTTAATTTGAATTTTTGTAGAAAAAAAATAAAAAGGGAAAAAAATCAAAAAGTTGGTTTTATGTGTTATTTTGTTTTAGCAATATCGCATGAATTAATCAACCGAATTCGATAAATTTGGGCTTAAACTCTTTGTTTTGAATTGTAAATTGAATTTAATAATGGATTGAGCCAAAAAAATGGCCATGAAAGTAATATTCGTGGACAAAATCATGAAAAAAATGGAAAAATAATCCAAATTTTGGACGAAAATGCCCGTAACTTTTGAACTTTTTACCAACAAAAAGTAGGGGACTCGATTTTAACGATAGAGGTATGATTCCTTTGGCAAATTTTCATGGAATAACCCATAGAATACGGAAATCATAGGGAAATTGGTGAATTTTTTCACTCCCTACAAATCGACCCGCCCTAATGAGCACATTTAAAAACTCTTGCAGAAATGTCTTAACTAGACCATATTTAGTAAGAATAACACCTTAAAAAATATTTTTTCATTATATTTCTTGGTGCGGGATCGAAGAGTTTAAAGCGCTTCTACTGTTGATAATATGTATTTTTGAAGGGATATAGAAATATTTTCTGAAATTAAGAAGATACTGTGTTTAAAAATATAAACTTTTTATCATTTGCGACTTTTTGTGCACTCACAATTACCAACGTTTTTTTTAAAAAAATTTATGTTATTGGAAATTTTTCAGCAAAAAGTCTAATATTCCATTTTTTAGACTACGTCAATAAATTTGATAAGTAAATAAATTGTTTAATCTTGCTTATTTAACTTTTGTTTGCTTAAAACAAGTTCTAAAACAGAAATTTTCTTTTGCAGCAATTTTTTTGTCATGTTTCGTGTTTCATATCAAGCTTTATTACTGAAAGATAAAAAAGATAGTGAGCATTTATGTACGGGCATTTCCATAAATTGGTCGAATTGGTCTTAACCGAAAAATTAAAAATGTTGGTTTTATTTTCTATAAATAGTGGTAGGTAAATAGTGATCATAGTTTTCTATATTTTAATATCGTGTTATATATTCTAATAAGATGGATGGCTTCACACTTTTAAAAAATAAGTGTACGTTTGCTATAATTATACTAGTAACAATTTGTTTAAAATTAATATGAAGTATAATTTAAATACTGTTTTGGAGGTAATCTTCAAATTTTTTAAGTTAAACATTTAATTTTCAAAATTTAAAATTTTTAAACAACAATAAACATAATTAAAGTAAAAAAAAGCACCATTACATTATATTATGTTGCATTTTGCTACAATACTATTATCAAAATAAGTCAATTGTTGAAATAATGCTAAAAGTAGCACATACATTTTAAAAAATAAATGAACTTATATTGAGTTTTGTTGAATTTTATAAACGTTAACTATTGATAATATTTTATATTTATACTACAACATCAGTTGTATTAAAATTTAGCTTATACAATGAATTTATGTGTTTATTTCTTTTATTTAAGATATTATTATTACTTAGCAGTTGTTTAAATTTACTACTGTGAAACTAGCTAGTAGATTTAAGATAAAGCTCATTCACTTCATTAAAAGACAGAAAAACTCGTCTTAAAAGGATTCGAAGTTTAATTTGGTTTTATTTAATAAACAAAATCATAAGGATATGACTAATTTTTATTTTTTCTTAAAAACTTTTGACAATGGTTTATTAAAAAACTATTTTAACTGAAAGCATGTTTGCCACTTATACGTGTTTTCATATAAATCCTCTTGATGATGGATTATTAAAAAACTTTATTTACTGAAAGCATGTTTACCACTTAAAAGTGTTTTCATATAAACATTATTCTGTTTATAATTTAATCAAATTATATCATAAAAGCTAGAGTGCGCATATGTCACATATTATTATAACAATTTAATTGTGAAGGAAAGTTATGCTGCAGCTGATATAACTGAAAACTTTTAGCTAAGCAAATAAGAAGCAGCAGCAAACAATAACTAATTAAAAACGGTAAGATTTTACTCAAAAACATGCAGACTTGTAACAAAATGTTATAGTTAGGAATTGATTTAGAAAATAAGATAATGATTAAGAGGATTAAATTAAAGTGAAATTTTTTTAATTTGATGAAATAAGATAATTTCTCTGTTTTATTATCTTGCTTTTATATCTGTTTTATTGCAATTGGACATCATAAAGCTTAGCAACATACAACGACTAAATAAATGAGCATAAAACTTATAGCTTACGTGTGACGCACGCCTTTTCATTTCCTAACCCATTCTCCTGATAGAAAAAAACCACGTTTGAAGTCACGTGACTGTCACGGCGATACGCACTTAGTTCGAATTCCAATCATTAAGAGAGAAGAACACATTGCTCTCGTCAGTGAAGTAATAAGCTTTTGATTGTGGGTGGGGTCCGTAAAAAATAAAATAACCTTAAAAAGGATACTGTTGAATACCTGATTATATGACTGAAATGTGAAGCCGTCGAAAAACGGTATGAAGGGAAAAAATTATGGACTTGTTTAATTGAATCTAAACAAAACCGAATTTCTGGAAACTATACAATGTATAAAATTCAAGCAAAAACACAAAATTACAAAAAATAATTATGAATTTGAAATTTTTTCGACCAATCCAAATAAACTAGATTTTAGGCCCATAAAAAGAGATTATAATTATGAAAAGCTTGTAGTTTTGAAGCCTTTCTTTTTCAAGATATGCTCTAAATGATGAAAAGAAAATAAAAACAAAAAACAGATGCGTCGTTGGACAGTCGAGAATAGTGCAGCTTTTTCGCAGTTTTATAAATTTGATAATTTAATGTTTTCTTTTAACAAAAAAATGTTAAATACCATAATGTTAACTAAAAGAAATAATATATCCCACAAGTAAATTTTATTACCTCACATTATTATTTTACATTATTTTTGAAATACTTGCAACAGGTGCTATAATCTTTTTTCATTATCATTTTTTTTCATTTTTCATACGTTCCATTACCCTTTTCCAGCGATGTAAAATGAGGGTGTGCTCTTGAAAGGTTTAGAAGCTATGGCGTAAAACGTAAGATCTTATGTAATAATAAAGGTTCTGCAGGACTGGCTTGTTCGAAATTCCAGAATATCTTGTCTTCAACACTCAATCAGCCATGTCTTCTTTAGTTCGACGTCTATTAATCTATTAGTCTTTTAGTCTATTAGTCTACTAGTCAGAAATAATTTTCAGAAACTTTTAATGACGTATGGATCCAATCAGACGCAATACTTCCTTTTTTTAACTTTTGTCAGCATTTAGCATTTTAGATCACATCTTGAAAAATAAAGGCTTCAAAATTACAAAGTTTTCATGATTATAATTTTTGTTATGGGTCTAAAATCTGGCTTATTCGGATTGGTCGAAAAAAATTTCAAGCTCTTACTGTCTAGGGTTACCAGAAGTCTAGGGCAAAATAAGAGAAATTTTGACAAAAAAAAAAGAGGACAAAAAGAGACTTTTTTAAAATTCAATAAAATTTCTTGCAAGGTAGAAAGAACATCAAATTAATTTTTTTTTAATATATATTTTTTTAGGCTTTTAGATTTAGAAAACATTTGTTATAAAATAAAAACATAAATTTATATGTAAATAAAAAACATTTTTCACTTATTATTTCAAAAAGTTAAGCAAACTTGAGGTTCCAGTAAATGAGACCAAATAAATAATCATATCAGAGATTTTTTTATAAAGTCTTTTCAACTGAAGTAACAAACGAGATCAAATTGTGATTAACTTATCAAGCTTCCTCAGAATCATATTTAAAGCTTTCTTGAGCTTGTTTCACTAACCGTTTCTGTTTTTGACATGCGTCAAAAAACTCCAAACACGATACGTTTTGAAAATATAATTTTTTGTTAAAAAAGCTCGAAGCCAATTTTTAGTTGGCAAATTAAATTAATATATTACTAAGCGTCATTTATGCAATCTGTTTTCCATAAGTTAAAAAATTCGACACAGTTAAGTATTTCATTTAAATTTATCCAATCTAAAACTGAAAATTTTTTAAATTCTTTGGACCATGCTTTTTAATAATCATGAGATATTTTGGGCAGGTTTTTTTTGAAAGATCTATGTATCAAGTAAAATTCCCTGGAACTTTTTTCTGAATAGTTGTTACGGCCAGAGATATAAATTTTGTATTAAAATGTAAAAAATTCTCGTTTTTGACTGTTCCAAAATTAAATGCGCAATACTATACAAATATTTTTGAACAAAACCTTATTTTTTCTTTCATTTAAACCAAAAACTAAACCTTCAAAACAAATTTAGGGTTAACCGATGTCTCTAAAGAGGTGAAAAAATAGCTAGGACGAAATCGTCATAGTGGAAACATAACTTATGCAAAAACATAGTGGTCACAGTTAGGGGTAAGTTACGTTTGTTTAGGGATGGCGTTCAGCATTGCCATATAGCTATTAACTTGCAAATCAGTGTTGATGCTTTTCATGCAAATTTCTTTATGTGCATTATTAGTAAATTTTTGACTGATAAATATATTGTTTCTCCAACAAAGAAAGAGGACTTTTAATGTTAAAAAAATAAAAAAAAATCTCGAGAAAAAAAAGAACATGTCCTCCATAAATTTTGTGCTTTTGCTTGAATTTTAGTAGAAACCTTGATGGAACAAAACCCAAAATAGTCTCATCGTATTCAGTGACTTCGAAAACATAAAGTTAGATCGTGAGATAAGCCATCGAACATCACATTCTCTGTTGATATATTTTTGAAAAATAACTTTATTTATGTGGCGAAAATTTTGAAAATTGGAAACAAGCAGTTCGTAAGGGTCAATATTTTGGGACAAAAATTGCAGTAAGTGCTTTTGAGATGTCATTGAAGCTATTTTTCAGTATGCCTAAAAAACCCTTAGCTTTTCTTGGGTAGGTCTACTACATGTCACTATATCTCTAGTAATTGTTGACCGAATAAGAAAAATTAAACGCTGAACTAAGTAAAATTTTGATAACTTTCTTGAGAAAAAGAAGAGTTTTTAGCAATACATATACATTTCAATTCGTGCTAAGCTTAATATTTGAATCAATTCACAATAACGTAAGATATTTGCAATGTTTCCTTGGCTCAGGGAGGAGTCCAGACCCGCGCATCCTCTCCATATCTACGCCACGGGCTCTCGTACTGCAATGAAATAGTGGTCACTAATGACGTGCACATTGAGCCATTTTCACGAAGACAAAGATAATTATTTTAAAAGTCTAACCACCAGTGAGTGCGACAGCAGAAATGGTTAATCGTACAGTGGAATAGTTTCTGATTCCCCAGATAATAATTAAAAACATTTAGGACCGTTAGACAAAGATGTCAATTTATTATTATAATAATTGAGTTGACTGGTTTTATTTGTCGGTAAGTTGTTGTATTAATAACGAAATAAATATTTAATTTTTTTTATATATATTCAATGTCATTTAGAGCAGATGTTAAATTTATTTTAAAAAATCTTTTATATATGACTTAAAATTGTTTTTAGCAAACCGTCTGTTTATTGAAATATGCCTTTCTTTACCTATATCTATATCTATATCTGTATATATATCTATATCTATATCTATATCTATATCTATATCTATATCTATATCTATATCTATATCTATATCTATATCTATATCTATATCTATATCTATATCTATATCTATATCTATATCTATATCTATATCTATATCTATATCTATATCTATATCTATATCTATATCTATATCTATATCTATATCTATATCTATATCTATATCTATATCTATATCTATATCTATATCTATATCTATATCTATATCTATATCTATATCTATATCTATATCTATATCTATATCTATATCTATATCTATATCTATATCTATATCTATATCTATATCTATATCTATATCTATATCTATATCTATATCTATATCTATATCTATATCTATATCTATATCTATATCTATATCTATATCTATATCTATATCTATATCTATATCTATATCTATATCTATATCTATATCTATATCTATATCTATATCTATATCTATATCTATATCTATATCTATATCTATATCTATATCTATATCTATATCTATATCTATATCTATATCTATATCTATATCTATATCTATATCTATATCTATATCTATATCTATATCTATATCTATATCTATATCTATATCTATATCTATATCTATATCTATATCTATATCTATATCTATATCTATATCTATATCTATATCTATATCTATATCTATATCTATATCTATATCTATATCTATATCTATATCTATATCTATATCTATATCTATATCTATATCTATATCTATATCTATATCTATATCTATATCTATATCTATATCTATATCTATATCTATATCTATATCTATATCTATATCTATATCTATATCTATATCTATATCTATATCTATATCTATATCTATATCTATATCTATATCTATATCTATATCTATATCTATATCTATATCTATATCTATATCTATATCTATATCTATATCTATATCTATATCTATATCTATATCTATATCTATATCTATATCTATATCTATATCTATATCTATATCTATATCTATATCTATATCTATATCTATATCTATATCTATATCTATATCTATATCTATATCTATATCTATATCTATATCTATATCTATATCTATATCTATATCTATATCTATATCTATATCTATATCTATATCTATATCTATATCTATATCTATATCTATATCTATATCTATATCTATATCTATATCTATATCTATATCTATATCTATATCTATATCTATATCTATATCTATATCTATATCTATATCTATATCTATATCTATATCTATATCTATATCTATATCTATATCTATATCTATATCTATATCTATATCTATATCTATATCTATATCTATATCTATATCTATATCTATATCTATATCTATAAAAAAAAACAAAAAACTAAAGTTTAAGAACAAGTTAAACTTCATATCAACTTGATTTTGAAAAGAAACATACATGCATTTTGTTTTGTTAATGACACAAAATATGGTGCTTCGTCATTGCTCTTCACATGTACAATGCACCGAAAGTGCACAATACGCAAAAAGGTAAAATTTTTCAAAATCGTAAAAAATGGCAATGTACCATTTTTTTAAAGGAAAAAAGAGATTTTTAAATTTTTTGTGGTATTTGATTTTTTGGTTGACATGGGTTGACCAAAAGCTTTCTTTTTATTTTTGTATGCAAAAAAATGAGTAAAATAAAGAGATTTTCATTTTTGAACTGGTATTTTTAATATAAATACGAATAAAAAAAATTTAAAATAAATTTTGAAAAAGGCTTATTATATTCTATAAATTGTAGGAGTTTATTCTATGTTGATACATTCATTCGTTGACCCACAAAATAATACTTTGTTATTATATTAAAAGTAAATATAACGATAAAAACTCACGTAATTTTGTTCAACTTGCCAAAGTCTTAAGATGTTCAGGAGCCACTAATTTCACTCAAGAACTTGAAAATGCATTACCATAGGGAGAATTTTTTTTTGCATCGAACTGCATAATTTTCTCAAAATAGTTGTTCCTAAATTTCCGCGGTTTGGGGTCAGATATTCCACAGTGCATCGTTTTGTGTGTTAACATTGAAAAACTGCTTACCGCTTTACACTCTTTAAATAGTAGAATGTCGCTGAAAATTCATTTATTACCATGCACAAATAATGTATCAACAATCACCAGCCGTTTCTATAATGTAATGATTAGAATCAAGCACTGGTACAGTGTTGAAAAACTCGATCTTGTCCTAGAGGACATTTGTAGGAATTTACAAGAAGTAGCAGAGGAACCCGAAAAAATTAATTTCCAAAAATACAGTATAGCGGGTACACAGTACAAAAGTAAATCTTCTTAAAATTAAGAATATGAGAGATTTTTGTGAAAGAGACAGAGAGAATTAGAGAGAGAGGCATTTCAAAAGAAATACAATACAAAATTTTGCGTATAAAATATTCTGCTTATATCATTTTTACACTGTATTGGTTGGAATTTATATTGGTAATACTGATTTTAATGGTTTGTGATAACTAAAATATGAGATATATGTCCGTGGTTTGCTATTTTTGAATAAAAAAAAAAAAAAAAATGCACCAATTGTAGGGGTATCTATCCATTACACAAAAAATAGAAAAAAATTACTATTAGGTGTCGTCAATAAATCTTATGACGCCGGAAAGTATAGGTTTAAAGGAGCGTCACGATGCGCCTCAAAGTGTGCGGGGTATGGAGAGTAATAGAGGAAAGTAATATAAACTGGAATCCATTATTTTGTTAAAAATAATTTAGATGCACTTTTCATTGCACTGGACGGAGTTCATTCAACAGAGTCGAGAAGACCCTTAAGAAAACAACTAGCTGGCGTCATGCTCTCTAACGTCAATTATGGTAGCCACTTGAATAATAATGAAATAATTGAAATTTGGTCAAGTACTAAAATACTCCATCATGAGTGAATTTATTGTGCCTTAAAATGCCAATATAAATCAAAGTGAAACTAAAAAAAAATGGTAGTCACATTTCCAAATTGTAAAATTTACGGATATCAATAGTTGCGTGGCAAACGTGGTTATATTTTTTTCATTTTAAGTGACCGGTTTTTGCCAACAACGGTACCAATAGTTTGGTCTCCAAATGGACTCAAAATAAGTAACAAAGGGAAGTTCCCATACCTGTTTGTTTTTGGAAACATTAAAAAAATCTCTTGTTTTCGACAAATTTATATCGTATACAACTATTCCATGATAGAATTACCAGGTATTATATATAGCGACTGCGCTGCTGAGCTGTAGGGATAAAGTGTCAAATACAAGTGTGTAAGCACATTAAAAAATTAAAGGGGATTTTTTCTGTGTTTACTTCAGCGTTTGATGAATACTTGCACAAAAAAGAGTAAAAAAAGGCTTTTCTGTTATTAATTATTACGAATTATTAAAATTTTTAGATAAGAATGCATAAGAAAAATTCATAAAATTTAAAATCCAAAAACAAAAAAATTCCCGTTTTAATGATTAACATACAAGAAGCATCATTGTTTTGATTGTCATCAAGGACTTTTGGCATTCTAAACCTACAATGATAGTTGAACCCTTTCGATATAGTATAATACCTGGGTAATTGTACTTTGCAACTATACGATAGATCGTCGCTGCTTCTACAAAAATGGTTATGTTATTTTTGTCTAGTTTTTTTATTGGATATTTTGTTTACACTATCTATCGCCCATATTTCAACATTTGCCGTTTTTATATCTCTTTTTGTTTTCAAGTGATCAAAACAGCTATGTGCTCGCAGTAATTTGCAGTAGAAATGCTCTGAAAAATCCGTTTTTTTGGTCTGCTGAAAAGTTGCTGAAAACACATAACCAATTTTGTAGGCGCAGCGACGATATAGTAAGTACCTATCAGTAAAAGAAACAGTAGAGAAAAAAGTGGTGTGGCCGGGGGACCTCAGTCAGGAACAAAGCCAGAAAGGAACACCTTTTTGTTCAACTCCGTAATCACTTCGAAATAAAATCTGTACATTTTTATTTGTTTTATTATTTTTAGTTTTTATAAGAGATAGTTTTCTATAGTGGGACCGGTTTTATTTTTTCATCACCATTTTCACATGGAGAATATTTTCGAGTTTCAAATATATCATTGAATTAGTATTTTAAAAGATTTTTTTATTTTTTACCTAATAAAGCTTATGGTTTGGTTGGAAAATTTAATTGCATTTTTGCAAAAATCTGAAAGGCTAAAAACTGCTCCAAAATTGTTTGTCTTTTAATGTGGGACTTTATCATATACATTTAATAAAACCACAGGAAGCGTAAAGTCATTGAATTAAAAACTCTTAATTATTAGTTTTTAGTTATTCATTTGACCTTTTACATGAATAAAATAGACATTATATCTCAGATTCACTTCATTCTACGTCTTAATCATAGTTAGAACTCTACAAACGCAATTCATCAATTCTTCATCATGAACTTGAAAAATATCATCAAATTTTACGTTCATCTTTTTCGGAAAACACTGGTCTTCAGTATGTTGTATGCACGAGCAGTTGGTCCCGCATTGGAAAGCATGAAAAGTCCCACATTATTAATTGATGGACACTTTGATATAGCATCAGAAATTTCTTTTATTACTGAATTTGAACCTAAATCACTATCAAATCTTAAAGACAAACAAAAAATCAACACAATGAGTATATGCTCACCGTTTCAATGGCACAAAAAGTAATGATAAAATTATCACTGGCAAAAATGAGGAAAAAACTTTTTTCTGATATTTTTTTCACTATATTTGGCACGAATATAAAAGGCGTATGTCCTCTCCAAATCCACATGAAAAGTGATGACACATCGAAGCTACACTGTCAATCTAAAAACATTAGTGATGCCTGTGGAAAATATCGGAGAAAAGTTAGAGTCCCACATTAGAAGACGCCCCACTTTAGACAACTTTCCCATAAGGGCAGGTTCTCATCTAGAGGTCCAAGAAAACGGTTATGTTCAGGATTTTTTTTTCATAGAAGGCAGTTTGAACACCTTGAGTTTTTTGACAGTTATCTATTGATTCTTAAAGTGTAGGAAATTTTTTTTTTTGCATAAATGTGTAATGTGAAGTGTAATTACGCCATCAAACCTCACGTTAAAAAAAGACCCAAACTGTCTCCATTCCGAAGCACGTTCGTGTCATCTGATATAAAAAAACCAAACGATTTTATAAATTATATTGTATTTATTTGAGCTAAAGCCTATATTATCAATAAATAAATAAATGAAAATAACAAAAATGGCGGATGTGTGAATTTTTAGTAGCATTTTTACCACATTTTTTGCTGTTTAAAGTTCTCTAAAAAAACAAAACCGGTCAATATTACCTAAATTTAGGTTTGGGATCCAAAAAATTTTATGTACTTTAAAAAAAATAAATCCAAGTCAATCCATAGAGTAGTTCTTGAGATATCGTGGAAACCAGTTTTGAAAACATGATTTGACAGAAAAAGCGTTATAAGAATTGGTTAACGATTTCTTCGAATGCTTTTATGAAAAAATGGGTTCCTTTCTTATGCGATAACTTTCTTCTGCAATTGTTATCGACCAAACCGCTTTGGGACTATGTAAAAACTGGACTTAATATTTTGAAGTTATACTCTTTCACCATTAAATTCAGTGTCCTTTTATTATATTTAACTGCTCTGCCACCAGTTTTCTTGATATTTGGACATGCACAATATTATTAATTCTTTAATTTTTAACTACTAATATTATTTTTATGTTTAAAAAATTTTCATTGCAGTTTAATTGGGTAGCTTAGTAATAAAGTAGTTGAGGAATTTCGTAATTAAAAAATACATTATGTATTGTCCTTTCCTTGTGTCAACCATTTTTTCATTATCTTTAGCCAATTTCTGTCATTTTTGCTAAAGTAGAAAAGTTGACGAAACATTTACGAAAAAGAAAAACTACATTTGTGAAACAGTGCAGACGATTTGATCATCATGGCTAATGATTTTATGCAGAAATTACTTAAATTAATACAAGTTAAATGTTTCTTTTTTACTGTGAGCTTTTTTGATTAAGTCAGTTTGAAGAAGGCAACAGCAACAACAACAACAGCAACTACAACTCTGTATAGAGTCAATCACACAGCAGATTAGACAGCCTGTTTCGGAACTAGACAGCCTGTTTTGATTTTTTTGACACGGTAGACTTTTATGTGAAAGTACCCATATGTTATTTTCATCTAACGATCTAATTCACCGAATTTGGCTTTTCTCGTAACATATAATCTAGAATGTTAAACGCGAAATATATGGTCATTAAAAAAGGAATATGTAATATGTCAACTTTTTTTACTTTTATTACCGAAAATGTTAGAAAAATTTTAATTTGTTCCACTGCAGCAAACGTGCCGCTTCTTTATGAATAGAGTATTTACAAATGCAACAAAAAATAAAAATAGTATCTTTCTGTTGAACCAAAACAAAATAAAACAAAACAAAACGTCACTTTTATTTAAGTCATGACCAGTGCTAAGTAGTCAAGTTATTTGCAAGCAGCAATAACAACTATAGCAGGAGAAAATGTGGTTGTGCCCGTATCTTGAATTATACAGAAGTGAGTGCCAAGAGCACGATTGCTCAGTGCGGCGAAAAGTTAAAACAAGAAAGTAAAATGAAGACGAAGAAGCACTTCAGTGAAGTCTTTTAAGCTTATTTAAATTCTAAGCTTCGCTTCGAAAAGCGTAACAACAGTTGTTGTTGTTTCTGTTTTTGTTGTTCTTGTTGCTGTTGTTGTTATTTTTGTCGATGTTTTAAGCAGCTCTTTGTACATTTATTGCAACCAGTTGTTATTGTAGCACTTCAAC
This sequence comes from Dichetophora obliterata, assembly GCA_963920525.1. NCBI lineage: Eukaryota > Metazoa > Arthropoda > Insecta > Diptera > Sciomyzidae > Dichetophora > Dichetophora obliterata. The sequence continues at coordinate 289,106,199 of OY986435.1, forward strand.
GAAGTTCTGCGGAGACACAACAAAATATTTAGCCTGAATGGTGTCGCTATTGTTGGTGTTGTGGTTTTGGTTGTTGCTACTGCCAATGTTGTTGTCTACGTACACTTATTGAGCCGAGAATAAAACTCGATCCACAAACCTCTTCTAGTCACAGTTTACCGGTTGCCTTCTGACCGTTCATTCCACTTGGACTTAGCTAAGCACAGCATAAAACGAACAAAATAGTTGAAGGATAAGCGTTTGTTATTCAGACAAGACAGGCAAATTTGTGGATTATAATCAATATCATTGAGAATAAAAAGGGAACCATATAACATCGAAAACATTGTGAAAAAAATAAAACATTAGCAATATGTTTAAGTTTGTGTGTTTGTTTGCTCTTGTTGCAAGCTCATCAGCGGCCACGTCCACCGAATCGGACAATCTTTTGTCAAGCGCTCTGCGCATGGTTAAGGATTGTGGTGACAATTCGATGGTGTTATGTATTAAGGTAAGCTTTAAAACACAGCCTAATGCAGAGTTAATCCGAAAAATAAAAACAAAAATAAAAATTGGACAGTGTAAAATTGTGTGTGCTGTAAATAAGTGAATGAAGCTATAAGATTAGTTTACAATAAAATTGATTTTCATCGTCTTTTTTAAAAAAAACATATGAAGGGATATTTTACGTGGCGTATGAGTGACATAATTGAAAAAGATTAAAGCTACTTATGTTATAAAAATTTGTGAGTTAAAAACTGAAATAAAGTAATTTTTAACTAATCTATTTGTGCTTGGATTTGAAAATCAACATATTTGGTGGAAAACAAAGAAAAATATGTATGATCATACAATTTTCTTAATAAAGTCATAATTATAATTGTCTGTCTTGAATTGATTACAAATAAAAGTCTGAATTAGATTTTTATATGCACCATTAATTTAAGACGTACGTCCTTTGGTTGATCAGCATTACTTAGAAGTATTTTGGTCTAGAAAGTGTTGAAATTTTGTATGAAGGTTTGAATATTATATTAGAAAGAAAAATTTTTAACTCTTATATTGTAGAATGACGCCAGGAAATTCTTTAAGATATAACGCCAAAAGACATAAAAAACATTCAAATTATTTAGAAATAGCAAGCCATAACTCAAAATATTTATAACTGAAATGGTTACTATGCAATACAACTTTGGGCTTTATTTAATTTTTAATGAAGATTAACGTAGTTATTCAGAAACGTTAAATACACTTTAAGGTGGCCCTTATTTACAAAAGTTTTATTTTTGTTGACACCATAGGCTTTAACCCACTTAGTGCAGCCGTCTTTTTAAAAGGCCACCAAAAACGTTAACATAAATGAGAAAAAAATATTTTATGGCGCTATTTAGGTTAAGCACTAGGTATTTTAAAAAACGAAAATCTACAAAGTTTCGTACTGATTGATAAAGTTAAGGAAATCGCTCAAGAGTCCAACTATTGGGAAATCCCAATCCAAATCCCTTGTAAAGGCAAGAGTTTTTATTAATATGTAATCATAAAAGTAATAAAACCGAATTCTTGAAAAATATTGGTATACACTGTGTTGGTATACACTTCGTTTTCTATTTAATTGTTGTTTATAATCGGCTATTAAACATAAAAATCGAATAAATAGTATCAAAGTTGTTATATTTTGCTTTTCGAAAAACATTTAATTTTCTTTCTTGTTGTAAAAAAATGAAGTTATAATACAAATTTGAAAAGAAACTAATTTAATTTATTTTATGAAACAACTCTTGATACAAATAGAAATAAATTGTTTGATTACGTTGAATAATTTTTGACTAGAAGTGTAACATTTTGTAATCGAAAAATCTAGAAATCTATAAATGGAAAATTTTAAAAACGACATCGCTTACACAAATGGCATAGTCTTCCGCTATTTTAAGCAAAAAATTACAAAAAAAACAAAATTCAAGTAAAAATTTATTGCTGGTGAAACTTAAATTTTTTTTAACAATCTTTAAAGTGGCTTTTTTGACATTTTGAACATTAGAAAAATCATGAAAAATCGAAAAAACTATATTTCTCATTTAAAATTACTCAATAGTTTAAAAAGTACTACTGATTTTATTTGGTAATTAGTTGTGATCTCTTCTTTAAATTTTTACAATATTTCAATTGTGAGATTTTTTGATCAAGTAAGTTTGAAGAAGGCAACAACAACAACAACAATAACAACGAAAACAACAGCTCTGTATAGAATCAATCACATAGCAGACTATACAGCCTATTTTGGAAATAGCTACGTGTCCTCTTCAGTAGTCTTGTGTGATTAAGCTGTGACCAACCCACTGTTTAAGTCTTATATGATTTGACACTTGTTCGAACAAGTTCGTAAAAATTTTAATGTTTTCTTCGGCCATTTAATCATAGAAGCAGTATTAATTTTTACATCAAGCCTTTACTCTACCAGAATTGCCATCTGTTCTAGTTGCTTCTTATTTTTTCGATATTCATTGGTGTTTGACGAGTCCGCCGAAAGGCACCTAGAATTGTAACGAATTTTGCTTTGCTAGAAGCTAGTGTTTAACTGAAAGGTTGCTATTTGCACAACCAAATGTTTAATTTTTTGTGGCCTTGACAAAAATCGATCAATTATTTTATATTATATAATAAATTTTACATAACTTATACTTATTTGGTCTGGCTCTATCATAGAAAGTTAAATTTAATAATTAATTGTGATCTAACCTTTAAATTTTTAAATAATTTTAATTGTGAGCTTTTTACATCAAGTAAGTTTGAATTTAATTCAATTTTAATTATCTATGGTAGAGCCATACCAAATAAGTTTAATTAATGCAAATTAATTAAATAATCGATTCGGTCAAGGTCATAAATAACTGCACATTTGGTTAAGCAAGTAGCCACCTTTTAGTTAAACACTAGCTTCTAGCGAAGCAGAATTCGTTTGAATTCTATGGTGCTTCTCGGCATACTCGTCGAATACCAATGAATATCGACTAAATAAGAAGCAACTAGAACAGACTGCAACCCTGTTATAGTTAAAGGCTTGGTCAAAAAATAACTTCTGCTTCAATGTCATATGGTTATATGGACGATGAGAACATTAAAATTCTTACGGATTTGTTCAAACAAGTGTCAAATCATATAAGACTTAAACAGTGGGTTGGTCAAAGCTTAATCACTCAAGACTACTGGAGAGGAAGTGTAGCTATTTTCGAAACAGGCTGTCTAGTCTGCTGAGTGATTGACTCTATACAGAGTTGTTGTTGTTGTTGTTGTTGTTGTTGTTGTTGCCTTCTTCAAACTCAATTAATCTAAAAAGCTTATAATTAAAATCATGTATAGATATTAGTTTCATATCGCTAAAATTTTTTTCCATTCATATGAGGGTCACCTTAATACACATACATTCATTTAAATACTTATTCAAGTTTGGAAAAAAAATATGTAAACAATTTTGTTCACGATTTATATTATATCGATGTCTAAGTGCACAAAAGTGAATAGTGAAAATTTTGTATGTATCCTGAAACGCTTATTTTCAGTACATTTCAGTTAAGAAAATAAATAAATGAGTGCTTATGGAAATTTAAAAATTTTCTCTTATCTTTTTTGTGTGCTCAACCATCGATATAGACAATTTTTACCCCTTTCTAACTTTTTAGTCTCAAAGAAATTAATGCTGACAAAACCAGTAAAGGTGACTAAAGGCTTGAAATCAGGTGTCTGAAACAAAAAAAATAATCAAATTAAAATAGCTTTTACTTTGCTTTGGACACATATCTTTGTCGATACGCAATAATAGCTTAAGTTGACTTACGACAGAACTGAGTTATTGGTATAGCTATATTCTACGAATAAAACCCTATAAACACACAAAACTTGTAGCTTTTAGCATGAACTTAGCCAAAGTAAGATCCTTTTATATAATTAATATGGCGCCTAAGAACTTTAAGGCAAAATTTCTCGAACCTTTGAAATCATATTTAAGCTGTTATTGCGTATCGAACCAGATTCAGTTTAAATTTGCAGACAAAGAATCAATTGTTACGTTTTCAGATTCATCAATCCATTCTGGTGTTTAGAAATTTATGCTTTGATTAAAAATCATACACAATGCGTTGAATTAAAATGTTCGTAATTTCATAAATTTGCTGAGCCCAATAAGAAACAATGGCCAATAAACAATTGATACAAACCAGAAAGAATTTTTGCTTATATGTCTTTAGATATAAAGAAATCCAAGTTTTTTAACACTGCCTATTTAATTTTTGAAAATGATATACTTTCAACAAATTAATAACAAAAAAACCCAAAATTATTCATAGTCGTTATTGGGGGCCTCGATAGTCTAGTGGTAGCGCGCTTAACTGTTACTCAGGAGTTCCTGGTTCGAATCCTGACCGAGCCATGGTCCTACGCTTTAACCTTTCTTTTATTACATCTAATCACAAGAACTTTATAACACATCAATTTAAGACGGAAATTTGTTGTTAATGGTGGTAGGAAAAGTTTTTGTAGATCGCTTAGTAACTTGAACTGACTAAAGCAAAGTCACAACTCATCAATATCACATGTTAATACTGCTTTCTGCCATACCAACAACATTCTACACAAAAATTTTCACTTGATTTCTTACTATCAGCACCCCCAACTAAAAAAATTGCATGTATTTTCGAAGTGACATAGCACATGTTGTAGATCTGGTCGAGTGTAACATGAATCCATACTTAAAATTCTTAATTTTACCGCATTAAACAATCATTAACTCGGCAATTGTTAAACTGATTTTAATTCTTAATACGGATTTGGAAAGATAAAAAATAAAGCTTTTAAAATATTTACATATCTTTTGAACTATAAAAATAACTTTTAGAGTTATAATCGGCCAAACCTACCATTTTTAACTTTTTTCCAATTTTTTCAAATTTGAGGATTATTTACTGCCAAAGTTTTGCCAAAAACTACTACAAACTTAACAATTTTCTGAAAGAAAACTTTATTAATATAATATGACTGTTCATTTATGAAAATCGGATAAAAATTGATTGAGTTATTAAATTTGTTCTTGGTAGCGATCATGTATTACTTTGACGGTTCTATTAAATATTTTTTTGAGAATCCCTTTCTTTTGAGTGTATTTTTTATGCAAATTACATTTCTTTTTTTTACCTATTCGGAAATAACCTTAAAAATATACATAACTATGTCGAAGATTCTGAGGGTAATTGAATACACAAAACAAAAATGGCATATCGTCTCGGATCTGAAAGTTCTCACTACACTACACAGTTAAAAGTCTTGGACTCAATTTTAAACTTTTTTGGATTACATATAGGACAACACCAAAAAAAATTACTTATGTAAGGAAAAGTGTATAATTTTCTATTAAAAAAAAAATAGTTTTTAATCCGCAAAAAGTTAAAAAAAGTAATAGAAAAATCAACTTGAAATAAAAAACTTTTCTGACCAGTTCATGATTTGCACACACGTCTCCGTTGTGTTGATCCAACACTTTATCCATTGGTTCATCTCAGTTGTTAAGAAAATTACGCTTATTTTGCATGATTACGAATGCAAGTATGCTTGCAGTAAGTACCCAGTGGGCATTTTAGCTAGCGATACGCAAAAGAATGCATGCTAGTAGTGCTCATATTGGCGTCAATATACCTTCCATGATCGCTGCATTGATGAGTGCTTCTGTAAGGCCTACCTTTTGAAGGTTTGGAGTCTTTTCCTGTTATTTCATATAAAAAAATTTTTTAAAAAATTATATATGATCAGATCAATTAAAAAAAATCAGATCTTTAAGAAAAAACAAAAAAAAATTATTTTTTTTTTGTCCGAGTTGGGACGCGAACCCAGGTCTCCGAAATCTAACACATTGCATATCACATTATATGAAAACTTTTATATGGAAAAATTCTAAGTTTTTTCTATTATTTTTGTATGAAGAAATTTACAAAAAAATTCCAAAAAAATGTTTAAATGGACAGAAAAATTTGTAAAAAAATGTTGATTTTAAAAAAAATACAAAAAAAATTTTTTTTTTGGGCCGAGCTGGGTTGCGAACCCGGGCTCCCGAAAACTTACTTTCATTTGTAATGATGCAAAATAAGCTGAAATTTATTAACTACTGAGGTGGACGAATGGGTAAGATGCCAGACCGCCAGCTGAGAGGACGCTGGTTCAAATCTGTAATTTGTCAAAAGTCTTTTTATATCAAGTTGATATTTATATTGCTTTTCTTATTAGTGTACATTCCAAAGAAATGCTTCTAGTAGGCTTTTTTAGAGTCGCGAGAGCGGAAGGCCTAGAAAATTTTCTCGTTTCATATAAAAAAGCTTATGGGCTTGGAAACGATATTCTTAGAAAAGGGCTAAGAAATCCATATGATGGCCTGCTAGAAGCGCCTCAAAGACCTGCTTTTGCCCACCAGTTCTGACCAGTTTAGTGATTTGAACACACGTCCTCTGATGTGCTGGTCCAATACCTTATCCACTCGTCCAACTCATTTGTAAACATAGTTTCTCTTATTTTGCATTAATACGAATGCAAGTAAGGCCCTTTCAGGAACGTGAGCTTGAGACCCAGCTAAATTTAACTAAAGTTGGGATTAAAAATAGTCATTTTTGGATTACAAATTCTTTAAAACCAAAGTTTGGATTAAAAAGTAGTCCAACATTTTTAACCATGTATTTGGAATGCAAGGAGGATATACTAAGTATCCCTGCTATCTTTGTGAGTGGGACAGTAGTGCGAAGGATGACTACAAACGCAGTGAGTGGCCACCGCGAAAATCGTTTATGATTGAAGAAAGTAATATTGTCAACATTTCTCTCGTGTAAGCAGAAAAAAATCATTTTGCCACCATTGCATCTCAAATTTGGTTACATGAAGCAGTTTGTGAAACGACTTAACACAGAATGCAAAACTTTTTCATTTTTAAAAACAGTGTTTTTTAGGCTAAGTGACGCCAAAACCAAAGAAGGTACATGCTTTTTTTTCTTGGAAAAGAAGCGTGAAGACAACCAAATATTTTTTTGATTCGATTAAAAATATTATTAAATTACAATATTTTTCGTAAGCTAAATAGCGTATGCCCCCCTACTACAACCGTTTCCTCCCTGGCCAAATCAGGCAATGAAAAACTTCAAATGAATAATTAATATGCATTTTGTTTAAAATAACAAAAAATATACACATTCACCTTATTCATGACTTGAATATGTATATGAAATTTTTTTAACAAAACATTTTAGACAAATTGTTACAATTTTCAAATTTCTACTGGGTAGCCAACATTTGCTACCGAAAAACAAGATTTAAATTTTAATAATTTTTTAACCCGCATCCATAGGAACTTTCTAGAAATGAAAAGCACGTTGTGCTTGATTTTAGTTTGAAATTTTAGTCTTTTGCTATGTCGCAGAAAACTTTATTTTTTAGCTGGTTTGCTTATATAAATGTCGCCTTTCTTTTTAATTTAAGGATTTTAGGTTAGTTAGTTAATATTGATCTATAATTTAAATTATTACATGAATTTAATTGTGAGCTTTAGATCAAGTAAAATTTAAGTCAGCTAAGTGATTGACTCTATACAGAGTTTTTGTGGTTGTTGTTGTTGTTGTTGCCTTCTTAAAATCTCACTTGATCTAAAGCTCACAATTAAATTCATGTAATAATTTAAGGATTTTAGCTGTCATAAGTAGCATGATAAATGTTTTGTGGATATTAAATTTTAACAGAAGACGCCACGTCCCGTTATCAAATTCTACCTTTTATTTCTCTACGGCATCTCGTTGTTGCAATATATTTACTGCAACACATTTTATCCAAAATTTTAGCTAAATTGGCCCATATGTTTTAGGGTTTATATTGGACAAACATAAAGTTAAATCTTTAGCAATTATAAAGAGAAGAAGATAAAAATGTTGAGACTTTTTATTTTCTTACATTATTTCATAGCTAATATTTTAGGACTCAAATCCTCCCAAAAAAAAATATTACTGATAAATTTCAAAAAATATTACTGATGCAATCTATATATATAAAAATGAATGTACGTTTGTGTATGCTGAATGTACGTTTGTTCATCCGATCGCGATGAAACTTTCCAAATTGGTTGTTCGTATTTATGGGCAGGTTCAATTTTTAGTACGGAATTGCTACACCCCTATTTCCGCCCACAAATTAATAAAAACACTATATATCAGACGAATTCGGTTATATTGGACTACAATTTTGTAATTAAGTTCGTATGGTTACGCCTACGTATACCGCCCCTTCTGTACACACAAAATCGTTTTTACAGTGTCTTTTATGATCTCAGGAACGGCAACATATAAGGCCACCAAATTTAAAACATCTGTTATCAAGGTTTAAATCTCAAATAATAAAAAAAACTAAAGTTGCCACACCCCCATTACCTCCCACAAATCCATTCAAATTCTTTATTTCAGACGAATTTTGCTGTATTGGACTAAAATTTTGTAATTTAGTTCGTATGGTTACTCTCGGCAACTCAGCTAAAAATGGGCGTAGTCGAACTACAACTATGGTCATTTTTTAGAAAGCATTATAATTACCGACTTCTGCATGTTTTATATTGAATCTTGGCTCTAATGGAACGGTGTTTGGACACTTCCACACTTTTAAAAAATTCACAAAATATTCACAAAGAAATTAGTTGAATTGGGACAGGTCAACGTCTGTCGGGTTCGCTAGTATTATATCAAGGTTGTGTGCAAATATATCTAAGTGCGACCTAAGCTAGAAAGTGTCGACAAAGCAGTTCTTCCTAATTTAGAAAGCATTTAGGTAGAGCGAGAATTTACTAAATTATTTATGAAGCACTGCCTTATCGACCCAATTTAGTTTGTTGAAGTTTTATTGAAGTCGGCCTCAAAATTGTAAAAAATGCATTCTCACTTAACCCTACATACTTATTTATATACCCCCACTCATACTGCATGCTGTATATGACACACTTAAAGCAAAAGAAGGAAATATTTTTTGTGGAAGCAAGAATGCAGCATAAAATTTCTGAAAGCAAAAACGATTCATAGCATGTTGTGTGTGGTATAGAGAGAGGGGTTCCGGGGGAGATTATGTTTAGCATGTGTCCATGTAGTTGGTTTGATGCTTTGGTTGGTTTGATCGCTATGATGCTTTGACATACACGAAGTATGCGTTCGTGAATAAAAGCGAAAATAAACGATGAGAGATAAATTGGTTGATATTGTCAGCTACCAAAATTAAATAATTGAAATTTTACCATTTTATTATTTTGAGACAAGTTTTTTATTTGGCATTTAAGAAACTTAACATCTTGTGCTTTAAAATTCAATCAGGTTATAATATAAAAATAAAATTATAAAAAATTGAACAAATTCATGCGCTTTTTGAAAAAAATTTTAGTCATTTTCCTAATCACTTGCGTCGCATATCGATGGGAGGGAGCATGCTAGACGGAATTAATTAGAAATCGAATTCTTTATAGCCCAAACAGAATAGGCATAGCCAACACGTAGCGAGCTGTCGAAAATGTAGCCAACGAAATGTTGTGCACAGAATAGAATTTGTGTTGATAACGCAGATAGAGCTTTATGCTTACAATATTTTGTTATATTTTACAAAATTAATAGATACTGCCTTTTGCATATCATAATTTGTTTGCTTTTTTATTAATTTGTACTAATATGTTTCAGTTAATTTTAAGTTTTATAATTTGAACTATGTATTTTGACATTTCGCTACCGTTGGCTGCGGAAAAAGTTAAAAGTTCGTCAACATTTTTGTGTCGGCTGCGTTCGCTACGTGTTGGTTATTTTTATTATGTTCATTTCATAGGGTTGCAAGGCAACCAACTTCTATGTTGACATTTCTTTTGTTGGCTGCGTGTTGGCTATGCTTATTCTGTTTGGGCTATTAACTCTGAGCTATAGAATTCTGAAGTATTCATTGATTTCAGGAATAACTTTTATTTACCTCTGATTTCTACAAAAAATACGAAAAATCCTTGAAAGCTTGCCCTAAAATGATATTTTTTTCAATTTTTTCATGAATTTTGTAGTTATACTTAATTATAGTTTTGAAATATTTTCCAATATCCAAAAAAGTAAAAAATCGGCACACTTCATAACTAAGATATATTTTTTGGAAATAAATTAATTCAGTGACGTTTTTTTTTTAATTTTGGCGCTATAAAACGGCATTTAGTGTTATAAATGCATAAAAACGAAAAATTTGGTCAAATATTTAGGAAAATAAAAAAAGGGCTACCTCATATTTGCAAAACTTTTTTTTATTTAATTGCTACTATATCTACTTTAAGCTACTATATCTTCTTTTTTTCTAATCTATTTGATGGTCCTAAAAATGCCTGTATTAACCAGGCTCTGACCGTTTTGTATGGAAGGAATTGAATTTGTGGTCGATGAAACTGTGTGCGGGGATTTGAATATTCTCAACTCGTCACACTGTATTTTTTAACTGAAAAAAATTTCAATATATTTATACATTTGGTAAGATAAAAAAAGGGTCGCATCAAATTGTTACCATCTTTTTTTTTAATCACTATTATGTCTTCTTTACGCTCAAAAGTGCTAAGGTGCCCAAACTTACGGTTGCCTTGTTTTTTAACCAGTTTGAGGGACCTGAAAATGCTATTTACTTTAATTTCGAAACAAGGTTTCGACAGTCTTTTATACAATAGTTGTGATATTGAAATTTTACCGTTTTTATAAAGTCACTTTGTATGGGAGGTAGACGTGGTTTTCAACCGATTTGACTTATTTTCAAACGCAAAGTTTGTGATTAGGATTTAAGATCATTCGCTTTAGTTAAAGTGATGCAATTAATTTTAGTATAATTTAGAGAGATTTTACAATTTTTATAAAGTAACTTTGTAGGCGTGGTTTTTAAACGATTAGGATCCTTTTTAAAATCAATGAGCATAATTAAGATACATACAAAATTATATAAACATATTTTGTTTTAATAAAAACCATTTTTTTTATTGTAATCTGCTAAAAATACGTCAATTTAAATAAAAAACTTTTCACATATGGGCATTTCCACGGACAAGCACGCGACTTTCGTACGCCTTTGAGGTGCAAAAAAATAGAGAAAATAGAGAAAAATAATTTTTTGTTTATATTTTTTGATAGCATTTTCGTAGCAATATGTTTAGAATAAAATTTAGGTTCCGAAAATTTTATGTTTTCAATATATTACCAATAAACATGCGATCTAGCACGCTACAAAAAATGGAAATCGTTTCCAACTGCATCTAGAAAAAATCAGAAATCTGCGAAACGTAACATCAAATTTCAAAGCAATTAACTTTAAATTTAAATGGATTAATGTATCCTTCTAATGATGGCTGTCATGTTGAAATGGTTACCATAGTTGTTTTTTTAAGCTAAAGTAAAATCTAACACTCGACATATTTTTTCACTGCAATATAATTGATTAAGTAATACCTAATTAAGTAATTAGGTAATTAAGTAAATATGTAATTTAGTTATTAAAAACAAATTCAATATATTTTACTTTCCTTGCATCAATAATTTTTTTATTATCCTTAAACAAAAATGTTTACAAAACATTTACGAAAAAGAAAAACTAAATTTGTGAAATAGTGCAGACGATTTGATCATCATGGTTAATAATTTTATGTACAAATTGCTAAATTAATGAAATTAAAATGTTTCTCTTAGATAATAACATATAATAAGTTTTTAATAAGTTTTCATTTTTTGGTCACTGTAGACTTTCCTGTGGAAATGCCCATATCGTCGCCCTAATTCTAATAGGACGTAGGTCAAATTTGGTCAAAGTAACGTATTTTATTGGTTTAGGTAGATTGATCAAAACTATATCTATGTCCTTTTTTAGTTTTTAATCTTTGTATGAAAAAAAGGGAGGTAGAACGTTTGACACAATACATTATCGTATGGACTTCATACAAATAATAAACAGTTTTCTTTGCCTCCTGAACTATAGATTTGACTAACGTCGTATTAGAATTAGACCGACTATATATTATTTGAAAAATCTTTTAATATTTTTTTTTTTTTTTTGTATGAAGAAACGTACGGAATTTTTTTTTATGTGAGTCAGTCCAAATCAACTGGTCTAAAAAAACGAAAGTTTGTTGCTTGACCAAAATAAAAATCGTTATGTTTTTATTAAAATGTGTCTTTAAAGCATCTCAAAAACGCTTTAGAAAAAGCTTTTTTGTGGTACTTTAAGAATTACGGTTATTTTTGCCTTGCTACCTTTAGATAATTATGTGTTTATAAGCGTTTGCGGTAACTTTTATTTCTCAGCTTCTGTTAGACACAGAGTAATGTATAAAAAATCATTATTACATACAACCATGATTCAATTATATATAAGGTTGAGTAAGCTGAGAGCACATATCTGTCGGCGAATGTCAAAAACAGCTGTTTGGTGTTGTTATATTTTATTTTGACATTCGCCGATCCAAATTCCATCCATCCAGCGTTTTTGTTTAAAAAGGTCACTGGGCACTTTAAAAAAGGAAACGTTTTCCTTGTTCCAATAGTTTTGGCGAATCGCGTACTTTTTCGGCATTTTGAAGCGGTAACAAAAACTCAAACTCCAAGAAAATTGTAAAAATTATTTTAAACACAAATTTACTATTAATATTCAATAGTTTGACTTCTAGTCAGAAATTTTAATTTGATTGTTTACTTGTCTTTTTTGCTTTTCTTTGACATTTTGCGATCCAAGTTTTGTTGTTGTATGAGAACAATTTCATGGTTACTTAACCTTATATATAATTGAATCATGCATACAACAAATGCCAATAAAATAAATTTTTCATATTAAAAAAAAAGTAATTGAACGTAATTAAAATCGTAATATTTTGCCACTTGAATAATTTTTAATTTATAGAAAACAATTAGTTGTTGACTTAACTTATTTTTTTAAGTACATTTTAACTAGTAGTTTACATATAAATTTTGTTACCTTTCGAACTTTTCAAGTTTTTTGTTTATAGCCTGTTCGAGATATAAGAAAATTTGCATTCAGCAACTGCAGAACTGTGTGGGAAACACATTATATTAAAATAAACACATTACTCTTTAAAACAAATATCGATGGCTTACTATAGAAAAGACGTAACTCGTTTTTTGAAGTGAAAACTTCTTTAGGGTAAATCTTTGGTTTGCGTCATCGTATTTTTCCGAGGAACTCTCGTCATCAATACAGACATGCATTTATTTGTGCATAAAAATATCAACAATTATCGTCACTCTTGTTCATAATTGGCCGCAAGCTCACAAAGAAATCACCAAAACTTATTATTAATTCGCTTTATATTGGTCTATATATGCTTTTAAAGTTTGGCAATTTCTTCAGTTGTTGTATTTGTCAACATTTTTGCAAAATTTGCTTTTACTTAAACAGCTGCTATGCATGGTGAGATTTAAAAATGGAACGATCTTTTTCTTTTTCTGCTTTTTCCTGCTGGAACTTCGTTTGCAAACAAGAAAAAATAATGTATGGATTGAGTGTTTCAACATTTTAATCTTTAAGTTGTGATAAAGGAATATGTTGAGCATTCAAATAATTACATGCATGCTCTTATTTTATTATATATCATCTAACAAAGTTTGACAATTTTCACACTTGTTTTTTTTCACCACTGCTGCATTTTATTTTCAGAGTTGTCAACTATCATTGTTTTATTAATAAATTTTTACATAACACGGGGGTTACACGAGACAGTACTGGTGGTGGCACTTGGAGGACGCTCACCAGCAAAGAAAGCCAATTTAACTTTGCTGCACTTGGTGATGCACCGGGGATATCGTTGGCCCACGCACACACAAACTCAAGCACTTTCGTTATTTTTTTGAAGTGAAAACTTATATAGGCTCATTAAACGATTTTGGTAGAGGGTAAATCTTTGGTTTGCGTCATCCTCATCGTTATTTTGCGAGTAACTCTCGTCATCAATACAGACAGCGAGTAGGTTTTTAAGTGACGCTCTTGGATCTTGACTACAATGCTCTCAGCAAATGTAGCAAGCAACCATCAATAAGTTCCTCTGCTGACGCATCGTTTTTTCCCTCCCTTTGCTCCGCAGCGAAACATTGAATGACATAGCTTTTTCAATGTACATGTAGAGCTGTTGTAGATAAAAATAAAATATATTTAAAATTTTTTGATATTTGGTTTTTGTTTGACTGCCCGTGAAGTCCCTTTTGATGCCACCACTCATAGTACAACTAGACAAGGTAGTGTTAGGGCTGAATGTGTTCTCTTTCTTAGTGACCATAACTGTCAAACTCAGCCATTTTGGTGTTTTGTCCAATTTTTGCTTTCATATTGCATTCTCATTGGTTGCATATTTTATATGAAATGTCAACTTCGTTTTGACAGTTTCGGTCACCGGCTTTCCGCTTTAAGGGGGTCCTCTGGTAATCTAAGCCAAATTTTAGCCTTTTTTCAAAATATTGTGGAAAGAGAACGAGTAAAGATATTTTAGTTCCGTTTTTTGATTTGGGTAGCTTAATTTATTGAAAAAAATACAAAATTTTGAAAAAGTGAATTTATGGACCGTTCAGAAAGTTCTCGGCCTGGTAACGAGGTTCTCCGGAAAAAAGTTGGGTCCAAATTGCGCACGATTCCAAGAGTAAACATCGTCTGAAAAAAAAAAAAAATATTCAGTTACTTAGAATGAATGTTCCTATAGCCCCTACCTCGGAAACAAAAATCGAAATTTTTTTAGGGGGGGAGCCGCCACTTTGAAAATGAAAAATCGAATTTCGACCTTTTTTTTTGTAGTCTAGTGTAGAAAAAAAATAGTAAACATTATTTTTTCGGCAAGTTTGAGGTAGGGGCTATAGCGGCGCAAATTCTGCGTCGTTTCATGCCTCATATATCAAAATCGGTCAAAAACTGTTTGAGTTATCGTGCGCAAAGTTTTGAAAAACATGGTTTCGAGAAAAACGCGTTTAAAGTTTTGACTTCAATTTTGAGGCACACAAATGACATTAACACATATTTTTTTAATACAATACTTACGAATATTAATCGGCAATTCCAGCCCCATAAAGTGTGCCTTCCTCCATCTCATAAAACGAGTTTTCCATGGCTTTTTGGGCTCTGCGGGCTGTGCGACCCTCTTTCGATGATGCGTACGTTTTTAGCTCTGAGCGTTGAAGTCGTTTTCCGTCGCGAGATTCAGCATACATCTCGGCTTGTGGGCCGATGACAATACCCATTGTTGACATTATTTTTAAAATACTTGTGAAGCCTTCGTTGAAAATGCAGGTTGCCAGAAAATTTGCGATTTAGACTGTGGTAGCACCACAGTGGATATGTTTCGGCGCAAAGGTCCACAAAAGCGAGTTGAACGAGTTGAACATACTGCATGTATACATACTGTGTGTGTATATTTTGTAATATCAATACATATTTTGGAAGAATTCCACAGAATTTTCGACTAATGACTGCAGGCAAATAAACAACTTTGCTGATGCGTTATTTTGACGAAAACATACCTACACAAAAATGCCTGTATCTCCTAAACTATTTCGAATTTTGAAAAATCCTTTTCGGAAAATGTTTTTGAGTATCTGAGCAATAGAAATATGAAAAAAAAAATCGAAAAAATTTTTTTCGGATTACCAGAGGACCCCCTTAACAGTTCCTTGTCTAATTTTGCCATTCCACCACTTGAGATTTTGCTACCAGGCAAACAGAAAGCATAGCAAGCAAAATGCGGTTTATTTTCTGACTTCAATTCGTTCATCCCCTCTAACGTTGCGCAACCGCTGCGAACTTTCCACTCTCACTGCGTTGTTGATGTAGATTTGCAATGTAATTGTTGTTGTTTAGTTAGCTGGAATTTTTTAACTTTTTTAGCTACAGTCGGCATATGACAACTGATTTATTTTATTTAAGAGTTTAAATCCATTTTTGAAATCTTGTATAAATGGCTGAAATTATTTCTTTTAACAAAATGGACTACCATATCAAAAATATATACATATAATTCATATAATATTTATAAATTATTTCATTATTGAATTAATTTAAAAATTTAAATCTTTTTTATATCTTTTTATATAATAACACAATATACATGCACGCTATATATAGTTTGTGTAGTGTATTTAAATTAGAATATATTAGAAATAGATATAGTATATATTTATATATAATTTAATATAATAAATGTACGTAGACAGTTCAACCGCCTAGTGTTGTAAATTGAAAACGCAAACCAATGACAAGCAAGACACGAGAAGCAATAGAATTTTGTATAAAAAAGGTGTTGCTTCTCGTGTCTTATTTGTCGTTTGATTGAGTTTTCGATTTACAACATTAGGCAGTAAGAAATAGAACGCTTATGATAAGCAGACAGTAGTAATTCAATTACAACTGTAAATATAAATTTATTTTGCAGTTTTTTTGTGTAAGTGTTTTTATGTACATATATATAAAGCGTTATAAAAATATTTTGATTGTCATATGCCATCTGTAGCTACCAAATAACATCTACAAAAAAATTAAAGCTAGCTGCACAACAACAATTCCCAAACAAATCTACAACAAAAACGCAGAGAGAATGACATGATCACAGTGGTTGCGCAGCGTTAGAGGGGATGAACCGAATTGGCGGCGAAAAATAAATAGCTCTTTACTTGCTATTTTTTCTGTTTGCCTGCTAGCAAGATCTAAAGTGGAGGCATTAAAATAGACTTTACGACAGTCAAACAAAATACAAATATGAAAAATTGAAATTTCATTTTAATTCAGCAGTTAGCTCTGAAGTCTTTTTTAATGCCTCTCTCCACTTGAGATCATGCTAGCAGGCAAACAGAAATATAGCATGCAAAGTACTGTATATTTTACGCCGCCAATTCGGTTCATCCCCTCTAAAGCTTCGCAGCCGTTGGGATCTTGTCATTCTCTTTGCGTTGTTGTTGTAAATTTGCTAAGTAGTTATTGTTGTTCAGTAAGCTTTAATTTTTTGAAGATGTTTATTTGTAGCTACAGTCAGCATATGACATCGAACTAATTTAAAAAACAGTTTATACATATGAATTAAAGAGTATATATAATGTTGGTAAATCTATTTATTTTTGGTAAAAGTGTTACTGTATCGGAAATAAATACATACATATATATATACATATATATATATATATATATATATATATATATATATATACATTTATACATATATAGTTCATATATATGAACAACTTTACTCATTGAAGAAATTTAAAGAGTATTTATGTATATTTATTTAATAACAATTACGTAATAAACCTGCAAAATAATTAATATTTTCAGTAGTAATTGGATAACTAAAGTCAGCTTATCCTAAGCATTCTATTTTTTAAACTGTTTAGCATCAATTTCCTATATGAATTATATATAATTTATATGCTATAGATATTACTTAATTTTATAATATTCTATTTTTAATACACAACGCATTATAGAAATGGTGAACATGTATATTGTATTAGTGTCATGATATAAATAGATATAAATAAGCTTCAATATTTTATATTAATTCAATAATGAAATAATATAAATAAATTACTGAAATCATATGTATTTTTGATATGGTAATACTTTTGCTTAAAAGAAATAGTTTCAGTAATATATAAAAAATTTAATAAATTGCTATAAGCTCTTAACAAAAATAATTCTTATTTCATATGCCGACTGTAGCTACACAATTAGAATTCACAGCGTCTACAAAAAATTTCCAGCTAAGTGCGCCAACAACAATTACCAATGAAATCTACAAACAAGGACGCACAGAGAAGAAGAAGATCATGGCGGAAGTTTTAGAACTTTTTGATTTTCATCCTACATGTAGTATGAGCTGCAGTATGAGCTTTCGCACATCCTACATGTCCGTCCAACCTGTCAAATCCCTCCTACATGTAGGATAGTCCGAAACTCTATATTAGCATGAAAATTCTTATATAG
Organism: Dichetophora obliterata; assembly: GCA_963920525.1. Lineage (NCBI taxonomy): Eukaryota > Metazoa > Arthropoda > Insecta > Diptera > Sciomyzidae > Dichetophora > Dichetophora obliterata. The sequence continues at coordinate 289,124,187 of OY986435.1, forward strand.
CAGTAAGGAGGTCGTGGCAGGACAACGTCTTCCAGGGAATACTAATATTTTATATACAGGTTTTCGCTTCGGTCGGCAGTCCCCTCACTGCTATACTTTTTTTTAATTGCGTTTTTAACATATTCAAGTAGATCAATCTCAAATACACCTCCCTTAAAAAAATCAGTACGCTATGTTTGCAAATTTTTAGCCTATTTTAAACAAAAACTGCATTTAAAAGGTTTTTATATCCCAAGTTTATCAGATTTAATTCAGTTTTATCTTTCTCCTGTTAGGAAACAAAAAAAGAAGTTACGCCTTTTCCAGTTTTTATAAAGCTCACTTTCTAGAAACTATTTTTGTCATAATCAGTGGTTAAATTAGTTTCTGAAAATCTTTTCTTTGTGATGAATTATTAAGAAATCACTTGAAATTTGTAAACAGTGATTATATAGAAACTTCACAGTTTGATAAAAAATTATTAATTATTGATAAAAAATTTAATTCAGCCCTATCAAAATTCGAAACTTAGTTTTATTTGGTTAAATAGTTCCATTTAAATAGAAAGAATATTAGATGTTATTATGTTTTCTCCTATTTCTGTAGTATTACAGGAGTAAAAATAAATGTCGGCTTTTTTTCAAATAAAAACATCTTTTAGAGATACATAGTTACTTCTATCTGATAAATCTACCTTAGATAAACAACTAACATTTTTCAAAAAAATTACTATTAATAAAATTACTTAAAAGTAATTGGCAGTTCGTTTCTAACTGCGAATAAAGATTAGATTAACGCACTTTTTCTGAAATTTCACTGAAATTCCGTATTTAAATTATTTAAAAGTATGAAAAAACCATAAATATACTTTAAATTCGAAATTCATAACGTGCGCCATATCACATGCTCGGGCTCTATTTAATTCTAAGCAATTGGATAAGAAGTACAGCTTTAAGCTGCCACATTGTTCAATTATTCAATTAATCACATTTTGATCCAAAATTTTGTAAAGTTTTATATTGAAGAACTCCTGGAATTCTTTGAACTCTTATATCCTTTTCGAACTGCTTGAAAAAGTTATATATATACATATGTATTGACATAACGTATCTAATTCTTTTGGAAGCTTTTTCCATGATTATGACGAGCATAAATGCAAAAATTTTAAAATTTTTGTTTTGGACCATTCAAGTCTCCGATCATTCCGCTTGCACCATCGGTGGCTAGTCCTATTAAATTTGATAATGGTATTTTATGGTTTAAGAAAAAGAACTGTAATTGTTGAAAAAATTAAGCTTGCTTTAGCCTTTAAAATTTCTAGTGCGCCCAGAAAATAATGTTTATTTTGTTAAATAAATGTTATTTTACGGGCTCAAGGTCCACTCTTTTGGTTAAAAAAATAAACGTTTTGTTTAAATTTTTAAAATTTTTATTTTCAATATTTCGCTGGCCGTCGGCTAGCATCATCAGGAACTGTAAAAAATTTTTAACAATCATTAACAAACAATTTTATGCACTAATTACATTTAAAAACTCACAATTTTTCAAAATTTTTTTTAGAATAAACGAGTTACATTTAACATTGAAAACATTAAACATTAATTCACAATTTTAGAATTTTTAAAAAAACGGAATAAGTTAAAAAACAATTAGCACTAAAACACACGTCTACATGTTTTCTCGTCAGCTTGTCAAGTGAATTTCTCTATGTACTTTCTGTATATGCATATGTGCGCAATTGTCAGTGTCAGTCTTGTAGTTGAGTCTTTTTTTTTTGTGGAACGTTAATGATGTGGAGCATTTCCAAAGTGTACCGTCTTCAGTAGTTTGTCTCTTGCTCCAAAATTTGTACATTGTCAAAGTTCGATGCATGTTTGTGTTCAGCACAGTGGGCCGAAAGTGCTGTTTTCTGTTCTGATTGTTTCCGTGTTTTTTGGTCTGATTTATGTGAAGCAATTCTTGTCCTCAGTTTATTTTTAGTAGTCCCAACATATACTTGATCACATACGTTGGACCCGTCACCGTTACAAGAAATTTTGTAAACAACGTTGGATTTGTCCATCTTGTCAATTTTCGTTTTGGTCTTACTGTAAAGTTGTTGTACTGTGTTGTTCGATCTTAGCGCAATATATACGTTGTCTTTGGATTTTGTAAATCTTTCAGATAAGTCGGAAATGTTTCGTTTTTGTCTTTTGTGTTTCTTCCGATTTTTTACTTGTGTATTAGCTCTTCGATTGTATTTTTAGGAAACTCGATTTTTTTTTTGTAGTATTGTTCGAATTTTATTTATATTATTTGTATTGAAAGTTTTGTCGCTGATGCCTAAAATGTTTTTAATGAAATTTCTAGCTGTATTTATTATTACCCGTTTGGGGTGTTTAGAATAAAAATTAATTAAGCGTCCAGATGCCATAGGTTTCTGAAACCAGTCAAATTTTACATGGAAAAGACTTAAATTCTATTGATTCATCCGAAAAATTAACAAAATAAAAATCTGCCTACCAATCTACCAAGCCAAAAAAGTTACCATTTTTGATAGAATTCTGCCAAAACGGCAACACTGATGAACGAAAAGTATATATGTTATTGATTATTGACCATTTGCTCGTCCGTCTGTTTTTGATCATCATAACGAAATTCAATCTAAAAGCTTTTTATTCAAAAATAGAGATCAGGTGAGAGCCAAAAATGAGCCAAATTGGATAAAAACCACGCTTACTCCCATATGTAATGACTTTACCTAAACGCTACAATCTATTTTTAAATGCCACACGAATTATTATAATGACTTCAAAACACAAGCTTTAACCGCAAATATGCACTCTGAATATGAAATATTATCAAAATCTAATGAAAACCACGACTACCTCCCATACAATGTGTCTATGTGGCAATAGTAAATCTCCTGAATTCCCAAAAAAATGTAGTATAATAGATTCAAATTTGGAAAATAAGTTTTAATCTTAACTATGTACTAAGTGTTTAAAATTTAATAAAAAAAAAACTGAAAACTTTGCCTACCTCCCATACAAAGTAATATTATAATAGCAAATCCTTCAAAAATTCCATATAATAATAGTTTACACCTTATATTTTGTTTATATTTAATATAAACCTTGCTAGTTCGTAAATACTCCGAGTTTCAAATTGAAAGAATTTTAATAAAACCACAACCTAAAAAAGTGACATCATCAAATACTACATACAACAGTGAAAAATTCAAATACTAAAATAAAACTGTGGGGGTATTTTAACTACGGTCCAGTCGAATATAATTTCTAACCAGTTTTTTTATAATTTCTTTTTTATCTAGTAGTTCTTCAAAAAATCGTAATGGGTTTTTTAAAATTAGTTTTTAATTTCTCCTGCTGAACTTGAATGACCTTATTTCACTTTTATTGGCTGTCTTTCATATCATAATCTAACAAAATTAAGCCTTACATCAGAGGTAAAAAATATTTACTACAAATCATGCCGTTAAGCAGTGTTGAAGATTTTTTCTTCAAAATTGATTAATAATTAGATTTGGAGACACTTTATTTTAAGTGTTTCTTAATATAAATATTTTTTTATTATTCAACATAAAAATATTCATCATAAAAATTTCTAAATAATCAACATTTGTATTTTTGTTTCAATTAAGGAACGTGCTCTACAATATTTCGACACGGAAAACGGTGACATCAAACTGACTGAAGGCATTCAATTAATTAAGACCGATGATATTCCTGTTGGACGATCACTCAATGATATTGCGTTGCCCGAGGAGCCAGAGGCACGTGAGAACGAAGTTGATTCATTGCTGCTGGAGCGTATTGCACGCTTCTTCGGTACACACACGCTGCAATTCAAGGTGCCTAAAGAGTCTATACAGGATATGCAACGGGCGCTCGAAGAATGTAAGTTTAATGATTGGAAAATGAAGTGAAAGAGCTTATTATGAAGACAGACAGATGAAGCTGAATTGAAAAATTGGCTTGGTTTTATTAAATGCCAGTTTTAAGTAGGTTATCGAAGAAACAACAGACCGGCGCGACAACAACAATAGTCAACAAACAACGAACGCTTACTATGCACAAAGCTGCATACAAACAGCTGCCGACCATCCTGTTTTCACTGTTATTTATTTTATTTATTTTCTGTCTACTTCTTCTTCTTTTTGTATTTCTTTGTCGTATAAATGACGTGCTACTCTTATTTTGAGGTCATCATGCAAGTGATTGGTTTCGCTCTGGTGGGACCAAAGTTGTATTGCTAACAGTCATACTTGACTAAAGTGTATGTAGTCATATTGTATACATTCATACAAGATTAATTAACGCATTTAGCTGGTAAATTTTAATTTGAGATCTTATCAAAGCTGTAGCAAAAATAAAGAGTATTGGCATCTGCTAGACTCAGAGAAAGTTTCAATGTCAAGTTTCTATGTATCGTCATGTTTATGACCATGATTATGAATCTGTTTACGTTGTTGTAAGCAAATAGTTGGCATCCCATTTTTCCATTTAATAGGATGAACAGTAAGGTAAGGCGCGGATTAAGGAGAGGGATTTAGGGGTTCAAACCCCTCCCCCACCGAAATTTTCGGAGAATCTGTATTTAAATGTGATTTACTAGTGTTAATTATGTGGGCTAAGGTTACCAAAGAGAAAAACATTGATTTTTTATAATTTATTTTAAGTATTAACATCCCAAGCTGCAAACGTTTGTAGCTGTTTCTATTGCTAATGTACTGAATTCTGTTCCTATAATGTTTTTGTTAATGTTTTTTGCGATATCGCGTCTTTAGCTGTAAACAGTCATACATACAACCGCAACCTGTAGTCATAAAAACACCGCATTTTTCGGATCAAATATATCCAAACACCGTGAGCACAGTGAGCTTTAATATGAAAAAAATCCACAGTTTCAATAGTATCATAAAAGCAGACGTAGAATTCGTTTTTATACAGTAATGGAGAAAAATTCTGGTTTACTGATTTGTTTCAACCAACGACACAATGTTGCGTTCGTGATTTCGACCAGAACCAAACCAACAAGCATAACAACCAGTGATGTGATTCGTGTGTAGTGAAAAATCCCGATCGCATCCCGATTAAGCAATCTTTATCCCACAAAAACGACACGAAAATCCCGCGAAAAATCCCACCAAAATAATTAAGGTATATTAATTTTATTTTAATAAATAATAATTTTTATTTTATTATCCAACTATTGAAACCAGGCGCTTTGTTGCCACGCCCTCGTTTCCAAACGCCCATTAAATATAATCTTGCTTGAGTAAATTGTGGTTAAATACTTAAAAATTTGTTAAAACTTGAAAAATTCCGACGGAAATTGTTAATTTGTTATTTTCTTAATTTACACCTTAATATCCCATTTCTTGTCACTATTAGAACGCCTTGAAATTTTTCGAACATTTTTGGAATGTGTGCTATGTTTAATCCCCCGACCTCAGAAAAAAGTTTTTTCACCACGCCCACAAAAAAGTTATTCACTGTACAAAAAACAGTACATTGACCAATTACGTGTGCAAAAATTTAAGATATAAGAACAAACTTAATTTTGAAGGAGATAAGGAACTTTATTTATTCAATTTTAGTTTTAAGCACGTGTAAGTATAGACAATTTAAGATAAGACAATTTAAATAAGTACTTCATATTTTTTATGCAGTAATAACTCTTGTGGTTCATCTATAAGAGTTTGAAAAGTCATCTATAATTAAATATTTGTTATTCCTAATTTTTGTATAAACCGAAGCAACTTGGGTGCAAGTGATTATAACATTTGTTAGACATGAATATCGTTGTTTTGAGGCAAATGCTACTCTCAATTTCTTCAAAACTGCTGTGGCTTTGATTACTTGTAAGTAAACGATCTTCAGTCACTTTGACTTTGAACTCTACTTGCGAAAAAGATTTTCGATTCGAACGGTATTCTATGAAACAGTTCAGCTTCCAAGCATTGACGAGTGCACCATGTAAACCACAAAAAGACAAATTCCACTAGCACTTCTTACTTCGTATACCTTTATGTAAGTTAGAAACAGCGTTCTTATGAAGGTCAACCTTTTTTTAATGTGAACAACAAGAAAGTTTTTTAGACAAAAAGCAAATGCAAATTTAGGCAAAACTAAAAAAAAATTATTAATGAATAACAAATAAATAATGAATGAAAATAAATAATGAATAGCAAATGAGTAGTAAATATAAAATTTATAATGCATACAAAATTAATATAAATAAAAAAAGAATAAATGAAAATTCATATATTCTTTGTACATTGCATTCTTTGTGAACGACATTCATATCAATATATTATTCTGAATAACGAAATGAATGAATAATTGCAATGAATAATAAATCAATTTTTTAGAGTTAAATATGATTTAAAAATTTTATTTATAAATCAATTTTTCATTCATTGAAAGGATTCTTCTTTCGTTATTTATTGATCCACCTTTTTCCAAATAAAATCAAATTGAAAACCTCATCGTCGAAAGTTTCTTCATCAGTCAAAAAATCAACCCTATGTATTTTTCTATGTTATTGAAGCTTTTTAAAAGGTTCAAAATTTAAAAAAGTCATAATGTTGTCGCAGCCGCCATTTTGTTGACATTTACGCTATTTACATTTAATCGCTCATCAAAAGTTTAAATGCTATACATGTTTACATGTTTACATACTTACATGAGAACCCTTATTGCAACAATGCTTTTTCTCAACTATCGTATTGTTCGTTATAATTTTACATATCTACTCTAAGAAACCGAACGAGTATCGTCAGTTCTGATTCTTCCAAGCCAGACCCGACTATCTCTTTGGTCGAGCCAGTCAGCGGCTGCATTCAAATAGCTCGTTCATAATAATAACGATTCAAGATTTACTCGCTCGAATACAGCCTTACCAACCCGACGGCATTGCCAGACTTGATAATAAACAGATTAAAGATTCATGACAATTTCATTAATTCATATTACAACATAATATTTTTTTTTACACTCATGAATTTTGACGGTTGATGAACAAATGTAAAATTTCCTTTGCCGATTTCCCTGGAATAATTATTCAGAATCGTGCTAAATATCTAAAAGCTCACTTGCTTTTAGAAAACGACGTCTTGCCATGGTTTCTAAATTTCGAGCAAAAACAACTAAAAGATTATTGACATATCAGGGTTGCATGTTGGTTGCAAACGTATTTGGTCAACGCACGATTTTTCGTACACCAATTTTTGCAATGAAATAAATAAGAGAAAATGTTTTAAAAAAAATTGTTTTTAAAAAATGATTTAGTTTATCGTAAGTAGTAAAAAATCACTTTTTAATAGAATTATATAATTATTTACATATTTTAGGAAAAAACTTTACAAAACCTTTTTTTTTCAAAATCCAACTTACATAATATCAATTGAATTTTCAGAAAAAACTTCAAAATTTTTGACCTAAAAAGAACTGGAATAAATTTTTAACCCGAAGTATTTTTTAAAAAGAGTGTAAAAAAAACAGACAAATACAATAAATGGTATATATATTGTTCAAAATAGTATGTAGAGATTTAATTTTTTATAAGATTATTTTATAAAATGGCTAACTTTTGCAATACTAAATACATCAGTTTAAAAACTTAAATAAATTAGTATATAGCCCATTTAAGGCCTAGACTTACACCTTTTTAAAGTGTTTATTTATTAAAATATTAAAAATAAAGTATTTTATTCTTCAAAATAAACAAAACTTGCTAGAAAAAGTGAAAAAACTACTTTTTGTAGTGCACGATTTTATCCAAAAAACTTATAAATACAAATTATTTTTTTTTATTATTGGCCTGAAACAGCCATTGTCTGCACTTTAAGGTAAAAGTCAATCCTGTTACTGGAATATTACAAAGAGTATGAAGATTTAACAAAATATTTTTGAGAAAAAATATTGATTACATTAGATAGCTTTGAGAATTAAGTCATAGATCAATTAATAATAACCGAATATTAATGAAATTTTTTGCATAATTAAGAAAAAGATAAAAAGAAGTAGACACGTATTTTTTTATAAATATTTTTTTTTATATTTAGGGCTTCTATTTTCCATGAACTTGAAATCGTATGGGAAAATTAAAATCAAACAGCGCCACCTCTAAATCTTTGCCAATTTTTATTTATTTATTTATTAATTCAATTATTGACAATATTGTTTACAGTTACATACATTTGACTTTTATATTATAAAAATGATTTAACTCAAAACCCACTTAACATAATACAATTTTTAAATGCTACCCTAGTTAGGGATATATCAATATTAAAACAGACTTTATTAAAAGTAGTGCTCATATTATAGACTGGATCACGTCTACCGTAGTTTGTCCTTCGAAAGGGAATGTGAAAAAAATGCCTATGTCTAACATTCCTTTCCGGCGCATATATATTTAATAGCGCTAGCAATGGTGCACAAACTAGGTGATTCATTACTATATCACGTGCAAAAATAGCCAAAAAATACTTTCTTCTAAACTCCAAGGTTTTAAGGCCAAGTAATGCACAACGAGAGTCATAAGTTGGCATAACCTCCCAACGCAGTCTTTAAAACACTAGGCGAGTAAAAAGTCTTTGAATATTTTCAATTCTAGAGATGTGCACTGCATATTGTGGGTCCCACACTACGCAACCATACATCGTAGTGCTTTGAAAAGGCTAGCTTATTATAAAATAAAACTCCCAAATCAGTTTTAAATTCAACTCTTAAAACGCTTTCGCTATTAATAGCATAATATCCTATTATTATTTGCTTCTTCCTAGAGAAAGACATTGCATTACATTTAAGATATAATTTGTTGGTTTCACACCACTTCTTTAGACCATCTAAATCTTGCTGAATAAGAAGACAGTCATCCAAGAATTTAACACTTTTGAATATCATAACGTCATCTACGTACATAAGGCATTTTGAAAAGTGTATATAATTAGGAAGGACATTGATAAACAGGACAAACAGAAGCGGGCCAAGAAGACTGCCTTGGGGAACCCCAGAAAAATTATCAATTTGGACAACTTATTTCCTATTTTAACCGCTTGCCTTCGCCCGACCAAGTAATTTTCAAACCAAGATAACATGGAAGAGTGAAATCCTAAAATGCTTATCTATTTTAGTAAGACACTATGTTGAACTCTATCAAATGCTTTGGCAAAATCTGTGAAAATGGCATCAATTTGATGGCCTCCCTCCATCTCACTTGCTAAAAAATGAGTAAACATCGAACGATTAGTTGAAATTGATTTCCCGTCCCGAACACAAACCCATGTTGGTCATCCGATATACTATTACCAACAAATTTGCAGCATTTTCATTTGATAAAGTTTCAGCGATCTAGGCGAGGGCAAAGCTTCTAACTAAAAACCTAAAGAAAAAAATTAGAAAATTCTTTAAAACGAAGGCTAATTTTAAGTCACGGCAAGCGCGTCGGAAGCTAATTTCCTCTGGGGGGCAGCACAAATGTGCAAAAAAAAAATCACCAAAATTTCTTAAAAGAAACATGAATATGAATAAACAAATTTTTTATTTTAGTTTCAAAATAAAAATATATAAAACTAAATAATAAATATTAAAATTTCATTATTGTGAAAAGTTTTTCCAATCACGGTTGTCACTTGCTTGTTTTTTGTTGTACCAAATTCTCCAAAAAATGTACCAAATAGGAAAAATGTACCAATGTTTTTTTTAATATAATAATTTGATAACATTTATTATAATAACTCACTGGAGTATATTTGTTTACCTACCAAACATAACAAAAATTTTAAGTTATGTTATATGCTATTGACAAAGTAATAAAAACATCAAAATAGTTCTTTTCCTGGCCAAATATAAGGAGATTCATAGCGTTCGACACACAATTTCTTAGAGAGCTTTATGTTGTTAAGTGTTTTATATTCTAATTTATTCCTAAGCTTAGTTTTAATCAGGCTAAAATAAAAAAATTTTGGTTGAACAGCTGTTGAACTACGTGGAAGGCACATCAGACTATTTGCAAAATTGATAAAACATTAAAACAAATTTTCCCAATCCATTCTTTACGACCCAGATTTTTCTCAAAATACCCAAATTTTTTCCCAACGTCATTACAATTTTAAAAACTAATATTTGAAACCTGAACAAGATTCCTCTGAATCGCAATAACGTCCGGGTAGCATTCTGTGAGAATATATTTTAATATGAATTATTGAATTATGGCAATAAAGAAATTTTGTTTTCTGACATAACTTGTGAAGATGTTACTATATTCAAAACATTTAGATCTTCTTTACCTAAATCGAACTTGTCTGTAACTTGCTTTATAATATCTTTGTTAATAAGAGAAAAATTTTCTGATTGGAGATATTTTTCTGCTTTAGTGGAAATTCTCACAAAAACTCCTCAAGTCTCAAAAAATGTGATTTTTAATATATAAGACAATAAAAGCATGTAAGCTTTCAACTTTTAGAACTTAAAGCAATGAAAGTTCCGCTAAACATAAGTCTGAGCATTTCTCCAGTGCTACCAAATTTCGATTCTTGTAACTAGTTGTTAAATTGTAATTTTTTTACAAAATGTACCAACTCGGAAAAAAATGTACCAAGGTACCAAGTTAAAACAAATGTATCAATTTTGGTACAATTGTACCATAATGGCAACCGTGTTTCCAATTTCGATATTAGAGATAATTTTTGAAAGGATCTTTCATATGGTAATATGAAAATATAAGAAATAATTGTTGCTTTTATAAAGCAAAACAAGATATATCTTTACATGGTTTAAATGCAATAAGGTACAAAAAGTTATATCAATTTAAATTATTCAAAAATGTTTCTTTCTGTCCTTCCGAGAAACAAACTCTTTCACCACCTCCATCGAATTAAATTCTTCGGTTTTATTTTTGTGAATGTGTATAAGTGCCGCATGAGTGAGTCGTTTCTGTGTTATAGTTGCTCGAAGTTTTAATTTAAGGATACGTTTCAAGTCGTCTTAGTGCACTAAAAGAACGCTCAGATGAAGCTGCTGATGCAAGCACAGTCAAAACCAAAGCAACAAGTTTTTCAACTATATGTAATAGTTTTTTCAGTGTATCCGAATTTTTTTTATAAAATTGGAATTGCAGTAGAAACTCTAAATTTTATTCTATCTTTTCGCAAACACAGAGAAAGAAAATAGTTATCCGAAAGCATGCTTATGAAGAAGAGAGAAAGAAGAGCAAAATATATAATACAAAAATATTATCGTTGTAAAAAAAACTGATATTTTGAATAACTTTTGAAGTTTTCTACTTGAATTGTTTATCTAGCTAAAAAAGCGGGGGCAGCTGCCCCCCTTTTCCCCCGCTTGCTACGCCAATGAGTCAAGGACTAATTTTTTTCAAAATCTTATAACATGTTCGAATTATGCTTACGATTTTACATTAGAATAAGTTAGGGACAAACATTTTTGTATGACTTCAATGTAAATAGATTAGATTAGATTAGATTAGATTAGATTAGATTAGATTAGATTAGATTAGATTAGATTAGATTAGATTAGATTAGATTAGATTAGATTAGATTAGATTAGATTAGATTAGATTAGATTAGATTAGATTAGATTAGATTAGATTAGATTAGATTAGATTAGATTAGATTAGATTAGATTAGATTAGATTAGATTAGATTAGATTAGATTAGATTAGATTAGATTAGATTAGATTAGATTAGATTAGATTAGATTAGATTAGATTAGATTATATTATATTAGATTAGATTAGATTAGATTAGATTAGATTAGATTAGATTAGATTAGATTAGATTAGATTAGATTAGATTAGATTAGATTAGATTAGATTAGATTAGATTAGATTAGATTAGATTAGATTAGATTAGATTAGATTAGATTAGATTAGATTAGATTAGATTAGATTAGATTAGATTAGATTAGATTAGATTAGATTAGATTAGATTAGATTAGATTAGATTAGATTAGATTAGATTAGATTAGATTAGATTAGATTAGATTAGATTAGATTAGATTAGATTAGATTAGATTAGATTAGATTAGATTAGATTAGATTAGATTAGATTAGATTAGATTAGATTAGATTAGATTAGATTAGATTAGATTAGATTAGATTAGATTAGATTAGATTAGATTAGATTAGATTAGATTAGATTAGATTAGATTAGATTAGATTAGATTAGATTAGATTAGATTAGATTAGATTAGATTAGATTAGATTAGATTAGATTAGATTAGATTAGATTAGATTAGATTAGATTAGATTAGATTAGATTAGATTAGATTAGATTAGATTAGATTAGATTAGATTAGATTAGATTAGATTAGATTAGATTAGATTAGATTAGATTAGATTAGATTAGATTAGATTAGATTAGATTAGATTAGATTAGATTAGATTAGATTAGATTAGATTAGATTAGATTAGATTAGATTAGATTAGATTAGATTAGATTAGATTAGATTAGATTAGATTAGATTAGATTAGATTAGATTAGATTAGATTAGATTAGATTAGATTAGATTAGATTAGATTAGATTAGATTAGATTAGATTAGATTAGATTAGATTAGATTAGATTAGATTAGATTAGATTAGATTAGATTAGATTAGATTAGATTAGATTAGATTAGATTAGATTAGATTAGATTAGATTAGATTAGATTAGATTAGATTAGATTAGATTAGATTAGATTAGATTAGATTAGATTAGATTAGATTAGATTAGATTAGATTAGATTAGATTAGATTAGATTAGATTAGATTAGATTAGATTAGATTAGATTAGATTAGATTAGATTAGATTAGATTAGATTAGATTAGATTAGATTAGATTAGATTAGATTAGATTAGATTAGATTAGATTAGATTAGATTAGATTAGATTAGATTAGATTAGATTAGATTAGATTAGATTAGATTAGATTAGATTAGATTAGATTAGATTAGATTAGATTAGATTAGATTAGATTAGATTAGATTAGATTAGATTAGATTAGATTAGATTAGATTAGATTAGATTAGATTAGATTAGATTAGATTAGATTAGATTAGATTAGATTAGATTAGATTAGATTAGATTAGATTAGATTAGATTAGATTAGATTAGATTAGATTAGATTAGATTAGATTAGATTAGATTAGATTAGATTAGATTAGATTAGATTAGATTAGATTAGATTAGATTAGATTAGATTAGATTAGATTAGATTAGATTAGATTAGATTAGATTAGATTAGATTAGATTAGATTAGATTAGATTAGATTAGATTAGATTAGATTAGATTAGATTAGATTAGATTAGATTAGATTAGATTAGATTAGATTAGATTAGATTAGATTAGATTAGATTAGATTAGATTAGATTAGATTAGATTAGATTAGATTAGATTAGATTAGACTTATATACTTATAATGTTGGCATTTAAAACTTGTGTTTAAAACTTTTACATGCCACATTCTTAGAATAGAAAAAAACAGAACATAACTTATAAACAAAAATTCCCAACTCAAAATATGAATACAAATTATTAAGAACACAATTCAAATATAAAATATCAAAAAATTTGAAAAGATAAGTTTAGATAGTAGTTAAGATTTGTGTAAAGAAAAAATAAAAGAAAAAAGGAGTAAAAGAGTTATAAGAGGAGTATTCGAAAAGTAAATGCTTAAAGTACTTAGTGTTGGAGATATTTTTAATGTTGATTGGAAGAGAGTTATAAAGTCTTATAGCGCTAACGAAGTACAAAGGGCTCGAGTTATGAAAGTTATACTTCGGAATAACAAGATTCATGCTTCTGCTTGACCTACAAAACTTTAACTTTTTAAAAAGATAACCTGGACAGCGAGTGGAGCGAGATGATCTTACGTAAAAAAAGGCAATTTCTTGCTTCGAGATATCTGAGTAAGCTACGACATTATAACTGGTATGTAAAAGTTGAAATGTGTTCAAATATCCGAAGACCGTGGACATAACGAGTACAATTATTGAAAGCTACTTGCATTTTATGTGTAGCTCTCAAGTCAAGTTTGCTGTAAACGGCTCCTGCAGAAGAGAATATTGGCATTAGCAGCTGTAGAACAAGCTTTTTCCTAGTTTCGACAGGTACAAACGCTGCAGTCATTCGGAGGTGTCTAAACACATAGTAGAAAGGTTTTTACTCACGCTTGAGTTTACGTGATCTTCACAGGACAAAGAAGAGTTTATTTTGAATCCTAATTTAGTGGCCTTACTTACAGATTTTAGCACAACGCCATTGAGAGAAATTGGGGGGACATCATGTTTTTCATATGGTCTTTTTGAGATCGGCAATACATAAGATTTAAGAGGATTAGTTTAAGCATATTAGTTCTGGCTCAATTTGCTACTATATTTGAACCTTCATTGGCTCTGGCGCATAAATTTTCAGAGAGATCACTGAGTCTGGTGCAGTTGCAGGTCATCAGCATTAGCATGCATGGTAACATGATTACATTTGCTAAATATGCCATTTATAAACATAGTAAACAGAATCGGGCCAAAGTTAGCATGAGCTTTTCACAGAGTAGAAAGTGTCAAACGCCTTAGAGAAGTCTAACAGGCAGAGTAAGCTCAAATGGACCATATCATATGGCACTCCAATGTCATCTAAAATTTGGACTAAAGCAGAGGAACAGCTTTGTCCATGTCGGAAATCTGACTCTAGATTATGCTCAGACCGAAAGTGTTTAAGTGGTTGACAATTTGTTCAGCCATGAGGTGCTGGCACACTTTGGATAAAGATACTAATAAGCTTATTTTCTATATGCATTTGATTTTTTTGCTATGTGAATGACAGTTGCCACTTTCCATAGTTCAGGATAACTAGACGTTTTAAAACAATAGTTTATAATATGAACTAGTGGGCTCAGCACATATGGTAAAATACATTAAATAAACTTTATGGAGATGCCATCAACTCCCGTAGGATTAGATCATCTTATTAATCTTATTAATGAATCGTGCTACGTTCATTTCACTCACAGCATGATATTAAAACTCATGAATGTGAGGAGTCATACATAGAAGTTCATCAGCATACTCAGACATAAAGGTAGTTGTGGAAGTAGATGTAGAGTTAGCTGCAAAATTTTCATTTAAGTAGTTGGAATCAATTTTACACGATTCAGTTTCTTTGTTACATAAATTGAGTGTCCATAAATTGAGGTTGTTCTAGAGCTATTTTGATGATAAGTTAAAATCTTGTTTTGACATAAAAATATCTTTTTGGAGAGCTTAATATTGGGGGTTGGAATTAATTTTAAAGGTTTTTTTTCGGTTTTTAAGCATTTATTTAGAAACAACGGTACAATGTATATTATTCAAAGTATTGTCCATCGTTAGCTACAACATTTTCCCATCTTTCTGGCAGCATATGGATTCCGCGCCGGAAGAACGATTCGTCTTTTGAGGCAATCCACGAATCGACCCATTTTTTGGTATCCTCGTAAGAAGTGAAGCGCTGCTCAGCCAAGCCATGCGTCATCGATCTGAATAGGTGGTAGTCGGAAGGGGCTATGTCTGAGCTATAAGGCGGGTGGGGTAGCACATCCCAATTCAGCGCCTCCAACGTTTCCTTGACGGTTCTTGCAACATGTGGCCGTGCGTTGTCATGTTGAAAAACCACTTTGCTCAATTGCATCAATTGTTGTTGGTAGCGTTCCCCAGTGATGGTTTCGTTAGGTTTTAGCAGCTCATAGTACACGACACCCTTCTGATCCCACCAAATACACAGCATAAGCTTGGCGCCATGAATATTCGGCTTGGCCCTCGATGTTGATGCATGGCCGGGTGGTCCCCACGATTTTTTTCGCTTAGGATTATCGTAATGGATCCACTTTTCATCGCCAGTGACAATACGATGCAAAAAACTCTTCCTTTTATGCCGTTGAAGCAGTTGTTCGCACATGCAAAATCGCCGTTCAACGTCTCTCGGCTTCAACTGGTACGGCACCCAATTTCCTTGCTTTTGAATCATTCCCATGGCCTTCAAGCATTTGCCGACCGTTGATAAGTCGACTCCCAATGATTCTGACAATTCTTGAAGGGTTTGACACGGGTCTTCATCGAGCAAAGCCTCCAATTCCTCATCTTCAAACTTTTTCGGCTGGCCCGGACGCTCTTTGTCTTCCGTATCAAAATCACCACTTTTAAACCGACTGAACCAGTACTCACAAGTAGAAATCGATGGAGCATAGTCCCCGTAAGCCTCAGTAAGCGTGCGTTGTGCTTCAACCGCTTTTTTCTTCAAATGGAAGCACAAAAGTAAACCTTCCCGCAAATTGCGTTTTGTTGGAACGAAAGTCGACATGTTCACAGAGAAAAAAATATATGTTGTTTACACTTCAGTGGAATGACACATACTGAAAAATGAAGCTTAGACAATGTGCTTTGAAATGAATATAGTCACAGGTGTGCCCGATGCGATCTATTGATAGTTACGCCATCTCTTAGAAAACCTTTAAAATTAATTCCAACCCCCAATAGAATTGGTGGCTTCATTTATAGCTTGTCTAAACGCCTCCCAGTTAAATGAATTTGGATTGTGCTTCCACCTGTATTATCTGTTACGCTTTTTGAGTGCCAATTTGACAAATTGAAAAAATCAAGGTTTTTATTGGAAATGCGACGAGTGCACAAGGGAACATTTAATCAAACACATTGCTTATATTGCTTATTGCTATATTGCTTAAGAAAAAATTAAGCTTTTCATCAACTGAAGAAAAAATCCAACAGTCCGACCAGTCCATCGGACATTGAAACATCCATTGTATACATCTTTAAATTCACGTTTTTAGCTGCGCCCATCCAGTTTGAGAATTTTCTGAACTTTTTTCGAGTCACGTGCTGAATCCAGGATTCAGAATCTGGCCTAGCAGGGAGGTTTTGGCATATGTTAAGAAAATGTATGGAGCCAAAAACCCATCTAATATACAACTACGGTCAAAATAATAGCAGTGCGTAACAGAGATCTGCATCGAATCACATTTTTGACTCAATGAGCCACTTACTCAAAAATGTGTATGAATAAGTATTATATTGATTCAAAAAAATAAGTATGAAAAAGTATATGTAGTTTCCACAGTAGAATTCATATGTGATTCATTAAAAAAATGTGAATGTGAATGTGATTCACATTTTTGAATCATGAGCAACTCACACAAAAATGAGTATGAATGAGTATAAGTAGTTTTCAAAGTAGTACTCATATATGACAGTTTCAAAACAACTGAATCATATAGGTATAGAAGGAATTAAATATTAAGGGTTCCCACCTAATGATATGTATTTTTAAGAGTTTTAAGCTTCATTTTACAGCGTTGAATCAAAATTTAGAGTTTCAAAATTCAATATGGTTAATAGGGTGCCAACTAAATCTTTTTATTTTTACGAATTCGGTGCTGGTGTGAACACTAGTTAAAAATGGGTAGTTGATTTTTTATAATAGGGTTGCCACCTATTAACCATATTTAATTAAATCAGCGACCCCTAACACTGTTAAATGATGTATAAAACTCTTAAAAATACATATTATGAGGTGGCAGCCCTTAATATTTAATTCATTCTATACTTACTTTTACTTAAACAATCACATAGGAGTACTACTTTGAAAACTACTTATACTTATTCATACTCATTTTTGAGTAAGTGGCTAATGATTCAAAAATATGATTCATTGCAAATCTCTGATTTGAATCACTGAGTTGTGAACGAATAGTAGAACGAATACGAAAGCAACCTCTGAATTCAAGCAATCAGTAATTTAAGCAAGTGTGCTCTTAAAAAAATTTTTCAAGAGCCCTTTTGTATTTGACTACTGCCACTAACACAGTGATTAAAATGACCATTTCTTATGAACTGCTATTATTTTAACCGCCTTATTTTTGAGTAGTATTAAAAATAAAATTAATAATTACCTGGAAAGCTAAAGTCTGTTTCATTTTTGTTTTAAGTTCTCTATTTTAAATTAAATATTTTTGAGCATATTTTGAAAATAAAAATATGTACCGATTTTTCTTAAAAACACTTTAATTTTCAATTTGTTTGTCTTAATGCTTTTTTTGACCACAGTTGTATATGTTATTGCATGAAGCCTTTTAAGGATTAAATTACGAAATTTGATACTGAAGTTGGAAGAAGGCGCATTTATTTTGCATAGCCTAAACTCCTACCTCATTTATGTGTGAATGAAGATATTTCAATTCGGAGTTCAAGACTGGGTAAATTCTATTAGTTTTCTATTAAACATTAATTATGTAATTGTACTTAAGCCATGCAAGCCCATTTTGAAGTTTTATTTGTTCAAGAATCTATGAGTTCGTAGGAAATGTGTCTGAAAAGTTTTTTACATTTTCAGCAAACCCCAAGCTATGTTTTTTTCCGTGACAAGATTTATTAGTCTACTTTTATGCATTGACCTCAAAGAGTATTGTCTGTCAAGTCTTACAAATACAACCTTCTTATGATGCCAATAAAGGTTGTTCTCAACTTAAGCTTAACGTTGATTCCGAAATCATTAATTACTTAAAATCAAGCATTCACTTCAACAGTTAATCCTGTCGAACTTTGACCAATGAACCACTTTGACGAATCAAAGTAAGAAACTTACTAGTTCTAATTTTCGCCTACTTGCAAAGTTGCCAGCAATTGAGTTCACTTAGCAGAACTATTTTTGGCTTTAATACGAACAATAAGTAGCAAAAAAATAGACAAAAACTTTCGCACTTCACTTACTTTAATTTATAATCACAATAAATTTAATCTAGTTAAGCTACAAAAATACCTGTTGAATGCGAATGAGCAAAAAACATAGTATCTACCTAAAAAGAGCAACAACAACAAAAAGTACAATAAATTGTGAAGGAGAAATTAATTCATTCCAGCGAACGAAAGATAAAATAATGTGAAGCAACGAAAACTTCACAGCAAAACTTTTAATGCTATTATTTAAGTTAATGCAATATTTTTTGCACCTAATTAAAGGTGCAAGCCAAGAATTCAATAGCACGGTGCTTTATTTAAGTCAAAGTCAGAAGCGGCATGCTGAAGGGTATGTATTTCAACAGACAATATTGATTCGCCCAATAATTGTTATGTAAAAATTCCTCCAGTCTGCATGAAACTTTCATAAAAGTTCCAGTTTTGCAGTTAGAATAAAGATTGTTCTGTTTTTCGTGCATTTTTTACAAAATTTGTAAAGTTATTTTCACTTAAATTCAAAAATTTAAATAATTATTTCTACTTCGATCCCTACTTTCAAGATATCGTTGGAAAGGTTTTGAGTGCTTGCATTGATTTCTTGCCAGAATTACTGAAATTGAATTATTAATGCTAAAATATCAATAATAAAATAAACACTAACTGAAGAAAATACTGTAGGAAATAAAAAATTTAAGTTATGACTTTGTAGTTTGAAAGTTTTTGTATGGAAAAAAAAAAATAATAAAAATAAAAATTTTCTAAAGCAGATTGGAAGAACTTTTTCCGGCCTATAACTTCTTACAGTTTATTTTTTCACAACTATATTACACTAGCCAATATTTTTACATAAGACTCGATTCTTAGAGGTTATTTCAAATTATTTTAGTTCACGTATGGTTATAGTAAAATCGAAATATTTGGGGAATAATCATAACATAAGTCAAGCATTATTTTGAGGAACCGACCCGAACAACTTTTTTTTCCATGGAGCATGAGGTGCCTTAATGTAGGTTTATATTGTTTGAATCATTTAGCATAAATGTCGTCGTAATTACAACAACACTCAGCAATTGGAAACTGTTTTGTTGTCACTCACCTACATAAGTCTTTTCAGAGTTGTAAAATTTATATTCATATTCAGAATTTTAAGTACAACTGAATAACGACATAAGAATCCATTCAATGGATGCAAAATTGATTAGTAAATAAAAATGTCAATTCACATTAAATTTTAAAAAATTTATTAAATATTATTTTGAATCATTCATCTTCCTTATAAAAAATAATGAATCAATGTTTTTGTCATTCATATGAATGCTATTCATAAAGAATAAAAGGATTTTCATAATTTTCAATTATTTTCTCTTATCGATTATTCACTTTTCTATTCAATATTGCATTGTTATTCATTGTTCATTTTTTATTCATTACCCGAGTAAAATATGAGCGGGCGAGCAGCGGCCGATCAGGGGTCGATCATATGCCGCATGGCCGTACAAGGGTTAAATATGGCCTAAAAATAATCTAAAAAGCCCAGCGGCCGAAATTTGGGTCAAAAAATGGCCTCAATTAAGTTGTATGGCGTAATACAGCCGCAGAACGGCGGCAGTACACTTGTGTGTGGTGCAAAAAATTTTTTGTATATAAAGTTGGTTGTTTGAATACAATGCCCCATTAAATTTTCAACTAAAACATTATAGTTTTTTTAACTTATAATTTAATTAAATACAAAATAATTATTCAAAAAAATTGTTTATTAGTTTTACATTAATTTATTTCAGCATGAAGATCTAATTGAAACGCTGCTAACTATATTTCATTGCAAAATAATCACTACTCGGCCGATGTATGGCCGTTGTACAGCCGAGATTATTTAAAGTGGCCTTGACCGCTGTACGTAGTACAACCCAGATTATTTAAGAACGGTCTCTGTACGGCCGCTGTTTGGCCAAAAAGTCCTGCAAACGACCCTTATACGACCCTTGTACGGCCGGAAAAATATTTAAAATTAGGCCTTGTACCTCCGCTGCTTGGCCTTAGTTAAAAAAGTTTTTATTTTTACCCTGGAAGTGTAATCAGTACAACTGCATGTGTAAATTGAGGTAAAATACTGAATTCCGAGGCTATGCGACTTATAACTCCAAAGATAGTTGATATCGCAAATGGAGGCTCTACGCCACCTTGTCCAAGGTTTGTCATAAAGTGTTCTCAGTGAAAGTGCATGAATAAATAAAGGTCGAATACTAAATTCCGAGGCTATGCGACTTATAACTCCAAGACTTTTCGATATTGCGAATTTAGGTTGTATAGGTTGTATAAATTGAGATCGAATACTGAGTTCCAAAGCTGTGCTGCCAATAACTCCAAAGCTAATCAGTGTCGCAAATTTTGATTATATGGGAGGTGCCACGCCCCTTTGTCTAACACCTTTTAAGTGTTATCAGTGAAACTGCATGTTTAAATTAAGTTTCAATTCGGAATTCCGAGGCTGTGTGGCGACCTCTGACTCCAGAGCTATTGGATATTGAAAATTTTTGGTGTATTTAAGTCACCACTCCCCACTTGACAACTGCCACCAGACTTCACAGGAACACTCTCAAGACTTTGCTACCGTTTCCCTGAACATTCAAAAAAAATTGGTTGAGCAGTTTTAGGGTCTTTACTAGATATACTACACTAGAGCTTTCAATCCCGACGGGTATTGGCGAATCCCAGAATTTCGGGATTTTGATCCCTAGAAATCTCGGGATTCCGAAATGCCAAAATGTTAAAATAATGGCATTTAACTGTATTAAAAGAAGGGACCCTTAAAAGCTCATCTTTACAAAACAGTTGTAATCTATAAAGAAGAAAATAAGGAAAAAATTCAACGATAATTGTAAGAAAAAGTAAAACTCTGAATTCCTTTTTTTATTTTTTTATATTCTTTTTTTTAAATTTTATTAATGAAATAAATATACATATAAAGTTGGTTGAAAACATTAAATAAGAAAATAACGATTATGGTAAATCGTTATTAAAATCGTTATTGATTATTAGAAATATATGTTCACTAGCCGAAACCCTGAGACTTGCTGCCACGAATGAAATTACTATGGAAAGTGCTCAAATAAAACTTAAACAGAGATTTTTTTTTTCTCGCTGAGGATAAAAATAAAATCTTTGTATAGTTGTGCTCTTTTAATATTAATTAATTATTGAAATATGGATTAGCAAACTTTTATAACCTATATCGAAACTAGGTACTATAGCTATCCAATAGAAAATATAAATTATTAAAATATCGCCTGCCGTTCTCAAGCTTTGCGGTCCCGAACATGAGTGAGTACTTTTTATATAATAATATAGATGTAGATAATAAGAAATATATTCCATAAATACCTTTTTAATGCTTGATTCAGGTAGGTTAGGTTAGGTTAAGGTGGCTGCAGGTCTATAGGTCAGCCCACTTAGACCAAATTATTGGCCTAATACCGTTGTGACACCACAGAATGGAAAAAGGCGTTAATCAAGTGAAACTTTTGTGTAGGATGTTCTTAATAAAACAGAAGCTGTAGAAACATGTGATAAACCTGAAGCAAGGAAAGTTTTATGCCTTGACCTCAGTCAAATTAAGTTACTAAGCATTACTCTCCACAAACTTTTCCTACCTCCAAAAACTGCAACTTTTCTTTGTAAATTGATGTGTTTCAAAGTTCCTCTGATTAGAAAGAAGGAAAGAAAGATTACATCATAGATCCATAACCAGGCCAGGATTCTAACACGGGACTTTTGAGCGACAGTCAAGTGCGCTATCACTAGACAATCGAGGCCGCCAAATAAAAAAAGAATTGATTTTAATTGATTTTAATGCTAGGTTGATACAAATGATTCTATGTAGTAAATAGACGAAATTTTTTCCTCCGTCTATAGGTTTGTCTACAAAACAACAACTTCTAAGGTATACATATATTGAAAAGTTTTCTGATGCTTTTCTTATATTGTTGTTCAAATTAGTCCATTGCTAAATTCAGTGCTACTTTAAGACTTATAATAAAAATTACTTAGACGTAAATTTGTTGTCTCTTCTACCACACTATTTCCAATTGTATATGGTTATTTTGATCTTTTTTGGATTTCATTGAAAGGTAATTACTAAATTTTAATTGACATTTTTAAAGTTTAATCGATCTTTTCTATACTTCAGTAGATCAATTCTGAATTTCAATTTTTCTTTTCTGAATTTCAATTGGCCGATGATCTATTCTGAACTAAAATTCATCTTTTCTGAATTTCCATTATAATTGTCATTACTATTACTATAAAAACCAGAAACGAATTCGCTATTTAAGTCCTGAAAAGGAGTTTGATAGAGCTTCTATTCATCAGTTGTTGCAATAACCATTACCATTATCATTATAATTATATTCCATTAGGATGTCTTCTAAGTTTTAATTGATTCATTGGGTGAAAAAAGGTCACTCCTTTTTTGACATAAAAATTTTTGAGAAAAAAGAGTCTAATGTTTTGGAAAGCTTGTAGCTCGTAAACTAATGGTTTAGTTGAGCTGATATCTTTTCCAAATATAATTTCAATGTTTATTTCAGTGAGGGATTACATTTTTTTTACTAAATTTTTAAAGGTTTTTGCATAAAACATGTATATCACTCTGATTTTGATGAAATTTCGAATACATTTTTATGCTGTTTGGAAAATGTTCTGCAGCCTCTTTGAATCTTAAATTATTCACTACACTGAGAGAACTAATGAATATTAAAACTATACTCGCACGTGCATAAATTCAATTGAAATACTTACAAGAATAAATAAAATATTTTCTCCGTTTTTGCGTATTTGAATTTAAGTTCAGTTTGTTTTTCAGTTATCGCCTTTACGAATGAAACCTGTGCATAATTTAAATAAAAAATGTATTTAAAGAAATTGAAAAATTTTAAATTTTTTTTTTATGCAAATGCGTTATTGGTTCAAAAAAATTTACGTTTTTTGATAAATTATATACGTTTTTGCATAAATCTAATAAATTTTCCTTAAGTGTAGTAATGATACAGAGTAATATAAAAGAGTCAAATTTCCTTTGATTTGTTTAAATTTATATACTTGCATGTTTTTTAATTGGTAGTACAAATTATTAATTGAATACATATTTTTGAATACAAAAGTAAATTCAAATTAATGTGAGGTTAGCAAAAATTCTTGATGTTTTGTTGAGTACTCCTTTTATTTGAAAGCGAAATACGAATTGTCTCGAGACTTTTGTTCCAAAACAACAGATTTTATATTTCTTATTCTTCAGATACATATAAAATGGTTTACTCTTTTTCATTGTTTGTTTCTTTTAAAAACATTAATATATTTTTGAGCCGATCTCCATTGTTCGGTTGCATGAAAGAGTAGGTACAAAACATCCTTAATTTTTTCTGAACTCCACAACGTTCAACTGGTAATAATTTTAAATTTCTTAAATTTTTGAATAAGTAACTTTTTTGAAATAAAATTTTTAAAAACTTACTATCGTCTTTATATGTATTAAATGTCTGTAAATTTCCTTGGACACTGGACCATAAATAAATTTTACGGTGCTTAATTAAAGGTATTGACAAAATTTTTAAATTATATTCGGGGTTTATTTTATAAAATCGTTACGGTTTTCTTATATCAGAAAAGTTCAACAATTATTTCAGAATGAAAACTAACAATATTTAGAAATATCAAATAATCGCCCTTATCCTTGAACCCACGCTCGCTCTCGAAACGACGTCGAAACAAAATTGTTGTATTTTGGAAACTTTCAATTTCGACGTTGAGATTTGCACTGATTGTTCATGTCAATTGTGGAGCAAACGTCGTCAAATAAATATTTAAATCTTCGACGACAATTCATTGGTGAAAGCGAGCTCTCGACGACGATATTTACTCGACGCGGATTTAAGAATAGGGGTGAATATTTAACTTTATTATTAACATAAAATGATCTTTTTAAAAAGAAAAAACTTCTTATTCAAATAAATTAGCTAGCAAAAAGTATGATGGAATAAAATATTACTGGTATTCGCTCTTTTGTGTATTAGGTGAACTGATTGTAATTGTAACTATAAAAACAAGGTAAAGAGTGAAAATTAAAGCATTACACTCAAAAAATAGAACCAATCTACAATCATCTTTTGATGTTGTAAAGATACACGGATATAATTGTTTTGCTTGAATCAATCAAATATTTTGCTTAAAAGCAAATCAGAAAAACTTTGCTCAATCACGGTGTGATTTAAAAAAAAGATTGCTTAATCGAATTGAAGTCAAATTATACTTACTTCAAGCAAATATTTGCTAAGTTATTATTAACTCAAATATAAACTCAAAAATTGCTACTAAACTCAAGTAAATACTATAAACTCTAATAGCACATTTTAACTAAACTCAAGCAAACATTTGCTTAGCTATTATAATCTCAAATAGCAAATTTTTACTAAATTCAAGCAAATTTCTTTCAAACACACGAGCACACGTATATTCCTAATGAAGAAAATTAGGCGACGATTAGTTAACAACTGCGATGGTCGAATGGATAAGCCCATGCACTTACACTCACGCGGCCGAGGTTATAAATTAGAATAGCAAATTTTTATTAGTCTTTGCTGAGATTTAGCATATTTTTGAAGTAAAATAATTATTAACATTAAAATATATTGGAAAATTACAAATTAACCGGAAACTTGAACCTCAGCCGCGTGAGTGTAAGTGCATCTGCTTATCCATTCGACCATCGCCGTTGTTAACTAATCGTCGCCTAATTTTCTTCATTAAGAATAAACGTGTGCTCGTGTGTTTGAAAGAATATTGCTGAAATTTATCAAATATTTGCTATTTGAGATTATAATAGCTTAGCAAATGTTTGCTTGAGTTTAGTAAAAATGTGTTAATAGAGTTTATAATAACTTAGTTAATATTTCCTTGAGTTTAGTAAAAATTGGCTATTTGAGTTTATAAAAACTGAGCTAATTTTTGCTTGAATTTAATATAATTTTGCCTTTCCCTAAATACATAAGGAGTGAATTCAATTTAACAATATTTTTCTAAAATCATACCGTGATTGAGCAAAGTTTTGCTGATATGCTTTTAAGCATATGCTGATATGCTTTGCTTGATTCAAGCAAAATAATTATCTCCGTGTACGAACTTAATTATCAAATTTTTGCCCAATACGACTAAAACCGTCTTAAAATAGGTTTTTTTCATTTGTGGGCGGTAAATAGGGGTGTGGTATTTTTTTCCCTTAACTGGTTCGTACTCGAAACAAATCCACTGCCAAAATTTTGGCTCAATCAACTCAGTAGTTTCAGAGTCTTTTAATCATTTCTTGAAAGTAGGCATGGCTATAGTGTGACAACGCTTAATATTAGTAAAGTTGCTTACAATAAGCATAGGAACTTAATTATCAAATATAAATCTAAAACGAGCAAGACCGTCTTAAATATAGCACTTTTATTGGTTTGTGGGCGGTAAAAGGGGGTGTGGAAAATTTTGACTATATCTTCATTCATCTTGCAAGTGCAAGCATTAAGTTGACAAAGTGTTATCGCAATGGGATGAACTGTATTGCACAGCACATAAAATACAAACAAACAAAAAAGAATTTTTTATATATCCGCTCATTTCGTACAAGACCGTCACGACTCACTTTTTTGAGTTAAATCTACAGAAATATGCATTGTTATCATATATTACTTATAGTAAATTAAAGACTAATTTTCTGTAAATTGACGGTTTTACAGATATTTTTGTCGTTATGACTTTTAGCAATTTCTTCACTTTTTTATAGCAATAATGTTTCGTTTCTATTTATACCAAAATTACTTCTAAATTTTTGCATAATTGTTTAAAAACAACGAATTATTATATCATAAACCATTTTTTTAATAAAAATCCAAGAAAGTAACCAGATATTTTTTGTAGGTATAAGGTACTAACTCAAAGCGTGACATCTCTCTAACTCAAAAGTAGCTATGTTATCATATTGCAGCAAAATCGTCACAACTCAAAATGAAACATTTCGTAAAATGAGGTTTTTGTTGTAGTTATGCCACAACTCAAACAGACACTTGCAAAAATATTGCATAAAAATTAACTATTGACGCAAAATGAAAACCTGATGTTTTTGATAAATTTTTTAAAAACAATTTGTATGAAAAATCTTAAGAAGTGGCTCGATTAGTACTAACTCAAAGCGTGACATCTCTCTAACTCAAAAGTAGCTATGTTATCATATTGCAGCAAAATCGTCACAACTCAAAATGAAACATTTCGTAAAATGAGGTTTTTGTTGTAGTTATGCCACAACTCAAACAGAACTTGCAAAAATATTGCATAAAAATTAATTATTGACGCAAAATGAAAAACTGGTGTTTTTGATAAATTTTTTAAAAACAATTTGTATGAAAAATCTTAAGAAGTGGCTCGATTAGTACAAACATGAAATGGAGGCTACGCAAAATTTCGTCTTCCTCTGTTCCTGTTCAATATTGACAAAAAATTGAAATTCTAACACCGTGATATTTTAGGACATTTTGGTATAGCAGATATTGTCCTATTGAAACCAAATATGGTATAGAAGATTCTCTACACGGAGAAAAGTTTGCTAAATTTGTATTTTGGTTAAGCGCAATATTGCGTTTGATTCTCAGCCACTTCAAAATTATGCTAGATTTTAGCAAAAATTAATCAAAATTTTTTATTCCAGTTTATAATAACTTTTTATAACAAATTTTTTATTAAATTCAGTTATTATAAATTGGAGTAGCAAATTTTGATTATATTGAAAAATGTCCACTATCTGGAGATTTGAACCTCGGCCACGTTAGTGTAAACTCATGGTGTTATCCCTTCGACCATCGCCGTTGTTAACCAATCGTCGCCTAATTTTCTTCATTAAGAATAAACGTGTGCTCGCGTGTTTAGAAGAAATTTGCTGAAATCAAGTACAGATTTGTTATTTGAGTTTATAATAACTTAGCACATATTCGCATGAGTCTTAAAAAAATTTTTTAATTGACTTATAATAACTTAGCAAATATTTGCTTGAATTAAGAAGAAATTTGCTTTTGCATGATAATTTAGAATATCTTAGCAAAATTTGATTGAATTTAATTAAAATTTTGCTTTTTCCTAAATATATGAGGAGTGATTACAATTTAGCAAATCTTTTTCTATAATCACACCTTGATTGAGCAAAGTTTTGCTGATTTGCTTTTAGGCAAAACATTTGCTTGATTTAAGCAAAATAATTATCTCCTGCGTGACAATAAAAATTTTTTTCTTAAATCTATTATTTTTAGAAAATGATTTGCTTTTAGCAGCTGGAGAATAGGATTTTATCGTAATGAAAATTTATATAAATGATCATCGCTCCTATATTTATCAATTCCATTCCTTCGGTTTTTTTTTTAAATGTAATTTTTTGCCTCAAAACCGGAGTAAGATGTAGTCCTATCTTTTAAAATTATGTATCGTAAATGTATGATAACATAATGAATGTTTAAATTATATGTATATAAAATTTATGTTTATAATAACAAGAGGCAGCAACTAATTTTTTACGATTTCGAGTAAGTCAACTTTTAAGGTTTTTTTGTTAGCCCTTTACTATAACTTTACAAATATAATTTAAGTTTTAGTATTTACGTATGACTTGTTTATCTTGACGTAAACTTAAAAATAATTAATTGTTAATAGTTCAGCATTTATAATATGAAATCCTTTTATATTTGTGTTTTTTGTATATTTGAAAACAAAAAGCTTAAAGGCAGCAACTTTTTAATGTTCTAAAATTGATATCGGTTTTTGTGTACCGGTTTCGGTTTGTTAAAGAACAATTTTTTTTTTTTAGTATTTTTGTTAATACCTTAATATTTTATGTGGTGATTTCAGAAATGCATATGTTCTTTTTTGTTCCGGTTACCGCCTTTATTTTTTCATTCATTTTTTCACAATAAAAAAAAATTCAATAATAATTGCTTTGCCCTAATGTACATGGACGGCCTCGATAGTCTAGTTTCACTAGAGCGCACTTGACTGTCGCTCAGGGGTCCCGAGTTCGAGTCCTGGCTGGGCCATGGTCCTCCGCTAAAACCTTTATTTCTTTAATTTCTAATCAAATGAACTCTAAAACACATTTACAACAAAAATTTGTGTATGGTGGTGGTAGGAAAGTTTGTGGAGAGGAACGCTTAGTAACTTGATTTGACTGAAGTCAAGGCAAAGCACTTGCTTCAGATCTAATATCACATGTTTCTGCAGCTTCTGCCACATTAAGAAAATCCTACACAAAAGTTTCACTTGATTACTCCCTTCTTCCATTCTGTGGTATCACAACGGACCAATAATATGGTCAAAGTGGGCTAATCTAAAGACCAGCCGCCTTAGTACCTCAGTACCTTAACTTAACCTAACCTAATCGAATGTACAAACATAGGTGTTGAATTAATTTTTTATTTATTGTTCAATTTTATTTATTCACTAGCTGAACCCGGTGTGCTTCGCTACTCCCCTCGTTATAAAATAAAATTAAAAGTATTTATATATTTTTCACGCCATCGAATTTTCGAAATAAGTCCACCCCAGCGCCACCTACCGTGTCCATTTATACACAAATTATTTTCTTATGATCAAACAAACATACATTCTAAATTTCAGTTAAATTGGTCCATAAATTCAAATTTTCGATATAAGTCCACCCCAGCGCCACCTATCGGGTCCAAATATAGCCTTTGTTACCCACCGTACCAAGATGAACATTACCTGAAAATTTCATCAAAATCGGCCCAGCCGTTTTGGAGTCCATACGTTACATACATACACACATCCTATTTTATATATATAGATTATTCATTTTTTATTCTTTATTCATTATTCAATTTTGCATTCCTTTACAACTCTGAGTCTTTTCGACTTCTCTTGATGATTAACAAAAAAAAAAGAATTAACCCTCGGATGTGCGACTACCTACGAGGCGGTAAGTGATCTTACTGGGCCTCGCGAGGTCTATAAATCACAAACACATATTTACAAAAAATAAAAATGAGATAACAATCGTTGAACTGTTGTGCTGGATTTATAGTTTTTCAGCAGCGTAGCCATGGCACAGACATATTTTCTGCGTGGTGTCGTGTGCAAGGCGTATTATTTTTGTTGCATTCTTTTTTACACGACAAAAATGTTTTGCGCCTCTTTTTGCCGTTCTGAGTATTGCACGAGTCGTCTTTCCGTTCCATATAATTGAGTGTATTGCAATTGTGTATGTTATAATACAGGTATAATTAGGAATTTTGAAAAAAAAAAATTTATAATTATTGACAAAAACATTGAACAATATCAAGCTCTTCCAACACTTCGTCACTTATTCCCGACATTTCAAATATTACTTACAATAAAAAAATAAATATGTAATGTAAAGTCGTCGAACGTAAAGATGGGCGCATGTCACGATGAATTACGTCGTGATCGTAAGCGATCCCAACTAAAAATTACGAAATATTCGTGATCGTACGTGATTGAATCTTAATCGTGCGTGAGTGTACATGACTTCAATTTCTTCGTGTCGTGACTTTTTATCTAAATTTCCCAAATCTGTGCAAAATGTAGTGACAAGTTTTTTTACGCCTAAGATTTGACTAGTTACTTACTAACCATCTTACTAGCACACTCCCTACATCGATCTACCAAGAGACGATATAGTAAAAAGGTATAACTTCGAAAAACACTTCGGAATTAGGCGTAGTACCAAGAAAGAGTGGGACAGCGAGATGATATCGCAAGTTAAGAAACCACATAGTATAGCATGGTATACAGATGGGTCCAAGACATTGGAAGGTATAGGCGCAGGGGTGTACGGGCCAAGAACCAAGCACTTTGAACCTATGGGGACAACACCCAGTATCTTCCAAGCGGAAATCCTAGCAATACAGCTGTGTGCACAATTCAATCTGGACCGTAAATACAAAGGTCAGGATATAGTTGTGATGTCAGACAGCCAAGCAGCAATCAAAGCATTAGTTTCCTGTGAGATATCATCGAGAATAACATGGGAATGCCTAACAAAACTCAACGAGCTAGGCAAGAATAACACTGTTACTATACTTTGGGTCCCAGGACACAAAGGAATACAGGGTAACGAAGAAGCCGATGGTCTAGCGCGACAGGGTGCAGCCACAAAATTTATAGGACCGGAACCATTCCGCGGACTGGGCACACATTCTATAAAAGAAGAACTAAGAAGGGAGGAGAGGCATAAACGTTCAAACCTTTGGAAAAGCCTCCCAAAGCTAAGACAATCCAAATTGCTCCTCAGAGATTTTAACACTCGGAAAATTGTGCATAAGCTTAGGCAAACCGAATCTTAGGATTCTAACGGGGTTCCTTACAGGACACTGTAAACTGAAATACCACCTGATGAAATTGGGCATAGAGACCGATAGTAACTGCCGTTTCTGTGAAGAAGCAGAGGAGACTCCAATACACCTATTTACAAACTGCGACGCCGTGGCTCGCATACGTAAACTAGTACTGGGGAATTATGAGCTGAGTCTAGAGCAGGTTTCATCCCTTGAACCTAAGAATATTCTCAAATTCATTAGAGAAATAGGGCTGGATGAAATTCTGTAACCCGCAAACCCAGCGGAGCTTTGAGAAGGAGGTAAAATAGATCTCATTTAGGTCGCAGTACGCATCTCCACCACACAACATTAACATTAACATTAACATTAATATTAACATTAACATTAACATTAACATTAACATTAACATTAACATTAACATTAACATTAACATTAACATTAACATTAACATTAACATTAACATTAACATTAACATTAACAGTAACATTAACATTAACATTAACATTAACATTAACGTTAACATTAACATTAACATTAACATTAACATTAACATTAACATTAACATTAACATTAACATTAACATTAACATTAACATTAACATTAACATTAACATTAACATTAACATTAACATTAACCATCTTACTAACCAAAAAATAACGAGATAAGTTTCTATATATGTATTATTATGTATTAGTATATGTATTTTAGCTAGTTCAAAAAAACAAGCAGTTTTACTAGTAATAGAAGAACAAGTTGCTTAATTTATAGTTAGCTAACTAGTCTCATTTTGACTAGTTAAAAAAATACCAACTGTTTTCCTACCTCATAACTAAGTAGTCATTAATGTACTATCTTCTTTGCTAGTTGCAAACTCACTGGTTCTGCATTAATATGCAAACATTTAATAAATTTAATTTTTAGTTGTAAAAACAGTAACAATTAGCAATGTGACGGATGTCATTTTGCAGATGCATTTCTGTAAAGAGCCTTCCTTGAGGATGCGGATGTTTTCAATTTAATTATAAAATTATATTTTATAATTGTTAAATTTATTTTTTTTTTAATTAAAAATCTGTGACCAAGAGCCTTTGAGAAACATTTGTTAGATACTTTTTAAGTAGGCTCGTCCAGATGGCATCCGTGGCAAAAAAACTTTACGAAAACACGTTTTTCTCGAAACAATGCTTTTCGACCTCGTTGACGTGATTACGAAAAAACTATTCAACTGATCGGACTAAAATGTTTAATATTTTTGTACATATGTGTATGTAGTACAATTATATATATATATTTATTAATATTTAACCTTTTTTTGATTGGACCAAACTAAAAATATTCAAAACTCCGCCATTCTGTTTTTGCCCAAATGTGGAATGAGTGTTACAATATAACTTTAAAGTTTAAATAAAAGTTAATTTTTTAACCTTTAAAAAAATGCTAAAAATACCTCAAATTTTCGAACGCAAATTACTTAAAGTGCCGTTAGCACCCCTGGCCAGCAAAACACCTTATTTTTTTTCTCCACTTTGGACGTACAAAAGTGGAAATTAAAACAAATTAATACAAAAGTAAATTTAAAAAAAAATTGTTAAATAAAAAAAAATTTTTTTTGTACAGTTTGAGATGTTTATAAACAATATAAAAATATTTAAACTATTATACGCACCGGACTACATCCTTAATTCTTTACAATTATTCGAAGTAATTTTCAATGAAGTTTGTATAAGAAAAATGTGCAGCTTTTTAAAAATAACCGTCTGCTTAAAATTAGAAATCTAAAAAAGGTTTCAATAGTACAAGTATAAAGCATGTAACTGGTATGGAACTACTAGAATTGAACTGGTCAAAATTATAGTTACATAAATCTAGTCAATATAAAACTAGTTTTTAACTAATTAAAAATATACTAGCGCAAAGGTGCCTCAAATCATACCAGTAAAAAGCCTAGTTTTGATTATACTAGTATTTTACTGGTTTAAAAGTTACTACTATCACAACTAGTAAATTATGGCAGTAAAAATATTACCTCAATTCATAACGAGAATAGGACAATTGTCTTTTCCTATGACATCAACACAGGAAAATAACCAGTTTGCGTAATGTAAAAAGCATTTGAGCTGAACTAGTACTGGTATTTTGTTACTATTACTGGTATTAACTAGTTGGCTACACTGCAGGGAAGATACTGGGAGAAAAATTACATACGATAAATTGTTTTCTTAAAGTCGAAAAGTTATTCGCATATGACTCGATGAAAGTCTTACAACGAAAAATGCATTTCAATTTTCAAGTGTGTACAACGGCACAGCACGTAGGATATGATGCTGCTTACAGTTGTTGTTGTCGTTGTTGAAATTGTTATTTGTGGAGATGTCCCGCTACTTTATGCATTTGACCAAGTTTTGCTTGAGCCAATAAAAACAAAACAACAACCATAAACAAGCGGAGCAAACGGAGCCAGTGTTCAGCAAACTGGCTTCACTGTTCGTTCCACTTATAAAAGTATTTATTCGAACATGTTATTGCGGCAGTTGTTCTTGTTGTTGTTGTAATTATTGCTGATGTCTTTTGATACATCAGCCGCCTTTCTTTCTTTCTTTTAAAATTAATTCATTTTCTTTACCAGCTCTTCTGCATTTTACAGTCAGTCGGTCACGCATGCGGAATTTTATTTAAAACGCGTGCACTCTCTTTCTTGCAATTCTGATGCATTCTGGCCATTCTTGGCATTCTTTAAAATACCCGTGAATAGTGTTTTATTTTTATATTTCATTAAATGCATCTTTTAATACTGCTTTTAACTTGGTGTATATTACTCACATTTATAACCTGTTAATACACGTCCACTTTGACTTAAACATGTATTTTTTTTTCATTTCATTGCGTTTAAATAATATACTGATATTATTATACAACTTATTTTTACTCCCACATCATTGACTGACCGCAAAAATACCATGGAATCCACCAACTTTCTCTGTTTTTAAGCCTACTTTTAAACGTAAACTTTCTCTTTTCTTTCAGCACGTGGCAAAAAGAAGGAGAAAAAGAAGTATCTGTTACCTCTGTTGTTGCTTTTCAAATTGAAGATGGCCGCTTTGCTGCCACTTGCCATTGGTTTCTTGGCTCTCATCTCATTCAAGGCTCTCGTTATTGGCAAAATTGCGCTGGTACTGTCCAGTATTATTGGGCTCAAAAAGCTGTTGGAGTCTAAGAAAGAAAGTTACGAAGTGGTTTCACATCCACATGTTCACGATGAACACAGCTACGGACGTTCGCTGCAGCAGGCACAAAATCTCGCCTATACCGCACACCGGAAATAAAATAACCTCTTACAAGATGGTAGAAAAGACCTAAGAGTAAACCTTTAGCAAGTTTAAAGCAGAAAAGGAAATAATTTATTTATTTTTAAAAATTACATTTAATACTCTAAAACACAAACACAAGCAAACGGCGCCATCTTTGAAAAAATTATTTATTTAGTTTAATTATTTATTACAAAAACAAAAAAAAAAAAACAAAAACAAAAGATAAAACAAAATTTGCACAAAAAATAAATGAGAGTGAAAAATTTTTAGTATAATTAATTATTCATTGTTATATCAAAAACTACTAGAAGTTTTTTTAGATTTTTGAGCAATTTACTGAATTATATTAATTATAAGTTCTGCTCACACATTTAAATAAATTCTAATAGTATAGCTATCATTTTAAATGTATAGACTTTTCTAAATGCTTAACACTACTTCTGTACATTACTTTGTTTAATTCTCCAATGCCTAATTAGATAACTTTTTAATTAGAACTCAGTAATTAAAACGCACACAAATTACCACAAGCCTATATCTTGAAACGTGTACAACTATGCAAAGCTTTACAACGTTTTACATTAACTAATCTAAGTATGTATGTTGCTTTTCATATTTCATCTAAATACAAGGCAAAGCCTTCACTACAACAAAAAACAATAAACTGATTTATTTTCATGTATAATTTGAAGCTAATTTACTTCTTAGTGACTTAAGCTTTTATCCTTTTTATCCACAAAATAAAACTTTTCACATCGTCTTGTCTTCCGCTGAACTTTCAGACAAGTTTAGTCAAACTATCTCAAAGCCGTCTCTAATGGATAAAGTATATTTTAAGGAAACGTGACTAAAATGCTTACTCTTTTGTGTATGATAAGCTTTTTTTTGTTGTTAACCCATTTTGTACCAACGGTCGAGATCTCAACCACAAACTTTTGTCGTTCATTATAAAATAATTACAAATACTAGGTAATGGAATTAAATTAATTTTTTAATGATTAATTTAGTTTGGCGTTTTAGTTTTCCGACTGTACATTTCGCCTTAACGAAGTCTCACCTGGTAGGACTAATTTTAAAGTAATTTTACTTACTTGTAAAATTTTTAATTTTCTTATAGCCAAAAGTTAAAATGAATTTGATATACAGAAAATAGTTAATTACAGTTAATCCTACTGATGCCAGACAGCGTCAAATATGACCTGTTGAGATCTAGACTGCAGGTATAATTAGTGCACTAAACGTATGCATGCGCCAATATTTGTATACCCCCACGCATACGTAAGGGAAATATTAACTTTGTCACTCCATTTGTAACGACAATAAGGAGGAGGGACAGGTATAGAAACGTATATATATTCTTAATCGTCATCGATAAAGCCATATCCGTCTAACCATCTGTGATCACTATAACAGTCGTATTTGCATAGCTCCCGTTACGGAAATTAATAAAAGAGTTGTTTTTTGATTTAGTTTAAAAATGGGGCAAATCGGATGAAAACCACGCCTGCCGCCCTTATAAAGTGGCTTTATGGCAACAGTAAAATCTCCTTTAACTCCACAAAAAAAAAGTACAAAGGCTTAGAATTTTGCAAATAAGCTATAATTTAACCATGCATTCGATGTTTGGAATTTGGAAGCTGAAAACTCCGCCCATTTCCCACACAAAGTGACATCATTATGATAATAAAACCTTTATTAATTCCAAAAACAATTAATGTTTAAACTTGATACTTTACACAAAACTTTCAAAATTGAAATATGTATTTGCAAAGCAAAATTGCAAAGCCATAAAAACAACCACCAAAACTTCGAATATATTAAAATACAGCTTCGAATGCATTGAAATATTTTAACTTCGGTCCAGTCGAAGAAAATTTCTTACTAGCTTTTTTTAATTTATCTCTACATTCACGCCATTTTACAGCAATCTTGTTGGATAACGGATATTGAATAATTGTGTTTTCATTGCGTTCCCTTGTTCTAAAAAATGTCGCGAATTAAATTTTTGAGTTCAAGCGAACTTTTAGGAATACTTTAAGGTTGGAGTATGATAACGATAGTGAAAAAATTGGATAATTTAACCATTGTTGTGTGCCCACCTCCGCCAAACATTGACGAAATTTCAAATAAGGAGATTCTGATTCTGACCACGATCATTGTGTGAATCATGTGTGAATAATGTACTGCGCAGCCTACGTCACACGTGCAAATACATACACACAAAAAAACACATACGCAACATATACAACAAACGAAACTAATCACATTAATGCACTATTGTATTTACTTTAATGTTTTTTAAATAAAAATAAAAATTTGTGCCTAAAGTAGAACTTTCAAATATCTGAAAAAGGTATATTTTAAAAAATCTTATCTTTAAGAAAAGTCAAAATAACAGAACCAAAATAAGAAGCATGTAAAGCCTAAGGTTGGGACTATATTTTGAAAAAATTGTAGATTTGTATCAGATCCTCCACATGACCGATTTAGTGGTTCAAGTAAGGCCTTTTTTTAAATTACCAATTTTCAATGGTCTTTATCTTTAAGAATATGTTGGTCCAGAAACTTGAAACAATGCATTCCTAATCTAGAGCACACGGCTGATAAAAATTACCGATCCCGAACTAATAATAATACAATAATGCAATATCTCAAAAAATCAACAAATTTTATCGAATTTTCAATGATTTACCATTCAATGGTTAGTTGTAAAGATGAGATAATCAATTTTTTATATAAGAAGTGCATCTTTTAAGGAGCAAATAAAACACAATGGTAATTATATCTGTAATAAAAAAAGGAGACTATGAAAGGAGACTATGAAAATCACTTAATTTCGGACTTCGAGTGCGTGCTACGGTTTTTAGTAGCAGTATAAAAAAATTACTACGGTTTTTAGTAGTATTTACCCAAAAGATCGTCCGGAAATTTTTTTTATCAAAATCGAAAACTATGCAACTCACACATTAGGCGTTTTTATATGGAATGACCCTAATACATTTAAAATATAACAACGATATTTTATACTCTTTGGAATCAATTTGATGCTATATTTACTAGTATACCTAATTTTTAATACAAAATCAGTATTACAAATTAATACAAACTGAGCATTAAATTTCTTTATGCTCAGTTAAACTTTTAAATTAAACTAAATTAAACTTTATTTATTAAAACTGAATTTTAATATTTGGCCAGTACTTAATTTTAATACAATTTTGGTGTGGTCATATATGTAAGCCAAAAAGTATTAACATTTATTCCAGGATTTCTAACCGTGAGTGAAAAGACGAAATACACGAATAAAAAATTCATATGAATTATTTATTTACATTGTGTTTTTATTCATCCCATCTGAATTGTTTGCCATTTCAATTAAGTGCGCCACTCAGGCGAAATAGACATTAAGGCGCGTCACGAAAAAAAGTTCTTCGGCACAGTTGCTCAAGATAATCCTTGGCTTATGTTTTGATGATTCTCTTAATATATTAACTCTAGCGATAGCTATCCGTGAGCTGGAATGGTTTGGAATAACCTCTTAAAATCTAGTTTTTTGTAAAAGTCTTGGCTGGTGTGGTAATTAAAAATAAAAAAATGGTTAGAAAAGTAGATATGAAAAAGTTCTCTCATTCTGCATCAATAAATTTTATTTTAGATTTATTTTATTGCATTTTTTTAAGTTTTTTCACTAAAATTAAACAAAATTTAATATTTCTAATACGATTCTCACTTTCAAGATATATTGTTAGGAAAGTTTTGAGTGCTTGCATTGATTTCTGGCTCAATTTTCTTAAATTTATGTATATTGAAACTAAAATATTAATTATGAAATGAACACCTACTGAAAAAATATTTTAAAAAAAAGTAAAATTATGAAGCTATTTGAATTTTGAAAGTTTTTGTATGGAAATAAAATAAAAAATAGCAATAGATTTTAAAGCAGATTAAAAGAGCTTTTTCCAGCCTATAACTTCTGACAGTTTATTTTTTTACAACGATTACACCTGCCAATATTTTTACAAAATATTCGATTTTTAAAGGATATTTCAAACCATTCCAGCTCACGGATGGCTATCGCTAGAAACCAAATATTTGGGAACCATCACAACATGAACCAAATATAGCTTTGAACAACTGATTCGAACAACTTTTTTGTCTATGGAGTATGAGGCGCCTTAATGAACGTATGCAGTAAGGCGCAACATAAACAAACTGTTTTGATGTTTATGTTTTCCGATGGTATGGTATATAAATGAACGGAATATAGTCGATAAATAGCAAAATTATTTTTTTGGAGCGTCACTTCTACAGAAAAAATTTAACATATGCGTAAATTCGTTTCTGAGAATGTTGTTGACAGACAAACTGTCAAGTTAAAGGTTCCTTAATTTAAAATGCATTCACGCAATGTCCAGGAATTCCTCCTAGTATTTGTCGATAAAATTTTTTTTCAGTTAGCGTGAACACCAACGTAAATATTTGTTTGTGGGAATGTTTCTGACACAAAAATTTTTGCGAATATATAATAAACTTCAGTTTTAAGTTCAAGGTTCCTAAATGTATTTTCAACCATCAACGTGAAGACCAAAATTTCAAAGCCATCAGAATATAAAAAGTATACAAAATTTAGTTTGAAAAAACTTTGAGCATTTTACAGAAAAACTACCATCTGGACAGATACTCAAAATGCATATGTTAAAGAACTTGTTTATATGTTAGATTTTCTTGATAAAGATCAAAAAAAGGTGGATATTAGAAAGAGTAAACTTTATATTTTTTAACCATTTTTTAAACGAGTTAAAAGAAAGAGTTTTTAAACCATTTTCGAAGTTTTAAACCATCAATTTTGGCGATGTGAATATGTGTGTGTGGTGTTTATAGTAGTTCAGTTACAGTCCAACCTAAATTGGTGCGCCATGCGTTGCATTTCCAAACGACACGCAAATGCTCTATGCGCGCTACCATAACGAAAAATATGAGTTGTGTTCGTATGTTCCTAAAAAAAACGGTTATTCCCATGCAGTGTAGCCAACTAGTCACTATACTAGTAAATGTACTAGGTCAAAAAATACCAGTACTAGTTCAGCTCAGATGCTTTTACATTGCGCAAATTGGTTATTTGCCTGTGTTGATGTCATAGGAAAAGACAATTGTCCTATTCTCGCTATGAATTGAGGTACACGTAGGGAAATATGTGTTAAAATTAAATGAAATTGTGTTAATATTAAACGAATTTGTTTTTGAAATAGAGCTTGAAACAATTCCATTTAAGTTAAACACAAATGTTTTTAAAGTTTAATTTGAAACAAAAGTTTTCGTTTTCAAAACAATGTTTTTAAATATACTTTCATTGTAAAAATTTTATGTTTAAACACATTTATTTATATGAAAAATTTTATGCAAAAACTTTGATATTTAAGACAAATATTTTAAAACATAATTTAAAAATATTGTTATTAACTAAACCGCCATTTTTTCGATGCAATTTTTTTTAACTTTTTCGAGTTTTCAAAGTCAGATTCGTGATCAGCGACCCCTGGGACCCACCGAATAAAAAATTTTTTGACATCATTTGATATAGTTTGCGTTTCATTGCAGCTTGAAATATTTTCAATATCAAAATAATTAAATAGTTCGTATCTCATCTTACTGTCTGACCAGAATCATGTCGTTGTCGTGTCGGTGAGAGAGAACCGCTAATAGCCCAAACAGAATAGGCATAGCCAACACGTAGCGAGCTGTCGAAAACGTAGCCAACGAAATGTTGTACACAGAATAGAATTTGTGTTGATAACGCAGATAGCGCTTTATGCTTACAATATTTTGTTATTTTTTACTAAATTAATAGATAAAGCCTTTTGCATACAATAATTTGTTTGTTTTTTTACTAATTTGGACTAATGTTTTAATCAATTTTAAGTTTTCTAATTTGAACTATGTATTTTGACATTTCGCTACCGTTGGCTGCGGCAAAAGTTAATGGCCCAAACAGAATAAGCATAGCCAACAAGCAGCCAACAGAAGAAATGTCAACATAGAAGTTGGTTGCCTTGCAACCCTATGAAATGAACATAATGAAAATAACTAACACGTAGCGAACGCAGCCGACACAAAAATGTTGACGAACTTTTAACTTTTGCCGCAGCCAACGGTAGCGAAATGTCAAAACACATAGTTCAAATTAGAAAACTTAAAATTGACTAAAACATATTTGTCCAATTTAGTAAAAAACAAACAAATTATTATATGCAAAAGGCTGTATCTATTAATTTTGTAAAATATAACAAAATATTGTAAGCATAAAGCTCTATCTGCGTTATCAACACAAATTCTATTCTGTGCACAACATTTCGTTGGCTACGTTTTCGACAGTTCGCTACGTAATGGCTATGCCTATTCTGTTTGGGCTATAAAAGTTCGTCAACATTTTTGTGTCGGCTGCGTTCGCTACGTGTGAGTTATTTTCATTATGTTCATTTCATAGGGTTGCAAGGCAACCAACTTCTATGTTGACATTTTTTCTGTTAGCTGCGTGTTGGCTATGCTTATTATGTTTGGGCTATAAGAGTTGGCCCAGAATTATAGCGTTGACTTTGTCGTTTTGCTTTTATTCAATCTGCATTGTTGATTTTCTTGAACTTGCTTCAGTGTTCTTTATTTATTTCACAACTTTTTGCAATACTCTTCATACAAATTTTCTGCACTTTCAATCGAAGGCTACTCTTATCATCTTATCAGCTTACTCGCTACATTGGTTGACAGACTCTTCAAATTTTGTTAAAATATGGCAATATTTTTAGAGAGAATCTGAGAGAGCTGTCAAATAAACGACAAAGTCAAAATAGAAATAGAAACATTTCTATCTTGGCGTTTTCGTTGTCGTATTCTGCCGCAATTTTCTGCCATAAGGTTTGCATTGTCTCTGTCAGCGCTGTGCCTGCTGACACTACTACGACATGATTCTGGTCAGACAGTTATGTTCAATATTTGTACGACCAATTAAAAAATATATTCAAACATTCAAATGTAAAATCGGGGTCTCAGTTGTCTGGCAATAATTTCAATGAATCTACTGTACATAATTTTTTAATTCAATCTCTGATAGCGACGTATTTTTTGTTATTGTAAGGAAATAATAGGAAAAAATTATACAAAAAGAAAGAAATGAGCTTATAGTTGAATATTAAACACGCTTGTTTTAAATTTTGTTTTGTAGAAACGTAAAGTAGTTAAAGTTCTATATTAAAATTTTTGTTTAATTTTAAAGTATGATTTTTTTCTCAGTGTACAAAAAACAGAAATGAGTTAATGGTTGAAAATTAAACACGCTTGTTTTAAATTTTGTTTTGTAG
Source organism: Dichetophora obliterata (assembly GCA_963920525.1). Taxonomy (NCBI): domain Eukaryota; kingdom Metazoa; phylum Arthropoda; class Insecta; order Diptera; family Sciomyzidae; genus Dichetophora; species Dichetophora obliterata. Next base: position 289,165,943 of record OY986435.1, read on the forward strand.
AAACGGAAATAAGTTAAATTTATATTTTAAAATTATTTGATTAATTTTTAAGTATGTTTTGACGTAGAATTACGTCTTACAGCGTGGTTTGTATGGGGGTCATTTTCACGAATTTTTTCAAAGTGATATTTGACACTTTGGGGTATACCTACAGCCTTTAATATGCATCGTACAAAGAAAAAAAATGTCAAAATATCAGTTTTAGTGGGAATAAAACGAATATCTAATAAAATAGCAAAATCTAAGAAGATGAAAAATTCATATACTCGTATGAGAAATGCACAATCTGCTTAGCTGCAGTAGCTGCTTATGCTGTTTTTAAGGTTGTTGTTGTTGTTGTTGTTGTTGTCTTTGCTTGTTTGGTTCGTAATCACCTTGTTCGTTGTTGTGCTGCTTTTGTTGTTGTTGTTTTTTATTAATATGTATGTAAAACATACATATATAAATACTCATCAGTTGCTTTCATTTTTTTTGTTACCCAGATAGCCAGTCGGCTCGGTTGAAAACGGTGTGCACTTTTAAAAGCACTGAAGCAGATCGTTTCGTTGTCAGCAAACTATGCATTGTGTGTTTCATATAAGCGTACCATATATAAAGTTGTATATTAATGTTGATTTTCTATGATTTAATACAAATTCTAAATGTGTTATAGTTTAAATCATTCTTGATTTTAGATACAAATGCTAGTTGTTTCATTCTTTAAAATCGTTGAAATTGCAAATAAAATTGAGCTTGTTATTAAATATGTTGATTTTCTATGATTTAAATACAAATTCTAAATGTTTGATAGCTTAAATCGTACTTGATTTTAACTACAAATTCTAGTTGTTTGATAGTTTAAAATCTTTTATTGAGCTTAAGGTCAGGTTAGAACAATTAATTGCTCTGACGCCTTAAAGACGGGACAATTCTTTCACGCATGTGTTAATTTTTAATTGTGATTTTGTCTAATTTTTATGTAATACGGTTAGTTTTCCTAATAGTTCTTTTTTAAAAATTAATAAAACCAGCAAGATTTTCAGACCATTTTTTCCAGTTTTGGAGGCCTATAACTCATAAACCAATTGCGAGCGGCCTAAAATTTATCAGATTTGGATTTAGGAGGTAAAAGTCTATATAATCCGCAAAAATGAAGAATAAGAGTTGTCGTTTTTTTTAAAATGTTTCGCGCATGGACATCAACTATATAATTTCTTATTTCAACATGCATCAATTGTAGCAGCAGTTACTAAAATCGAGTTTGAAAACATATCTATTGTATGAATTATTTAAAATATTTTATTTTTTTAATACAAAACGTATGAATAAATATATAAAGAGGTACGACAATCCGGAATCCGTGGAATATAAGGGTATTCGGCGGAGGCCTAGCTGCAAGCCACCGGACGGGTCACAGGTTGCGGATAGTGAACGGCCTTCAGATATGGAGGTTAGTCGCGAATAAGTTTCTTAACAAATAAGCGGCCCCGGACAATGCAGCGGGTGACCAGCTAGGTTGTGGAAGGTCGTAGTGCTGGGCAGCGCTGCGTCTTGAACAAAAACCCCACAGAGCCCGCAACTGGCACTGACAAGGCGAGTCGGTGTCGCCTTAAAAGCACCTTTCCCAAACCCCCCCTTGTCTTTCTCTAGACTTAAAACTTGAGGGGTCTCTCATAGACCTTAATCCTGGAATGTGCACAGGGTTTGGGTCCCGTCACATTATCAAATTTCCCAATGAAAATCGAACCAGCCTCGGATGATAACCCCAAACACGTTGACGACCACCGCAAACGAAAAACGGACCATGATTTACGGATATGCACCTGGAATGTCCGGACTCTCTACAGAGAAGGTGCATCTATCCAACTGGCGGAAGCCCTCGCAAAAATAAAGGCTGACATCACCGCCATCCAGGAGATGCGATGGAAAGGGCAAGGCTGCTCTAAGCGAGCAGACTGCGATATTTACTACAGCTGCCATGCGGAGAAGCGCGAATTCGGATGCGGCTTCGTCGTAAGACGAAAACTACGCCACCTTGTTTCTCGGTTCACACCAGTGAACGAAAGGTTGGCGACGATACGCTTCAAGGCGAAATTTTTTAATGTAACCTTAATTTGCGCGCACGCCCCGACGGAGGAAAAGGACGATGCCGCCAAGGATGCTTTCTACGCGAGCCTAGAGGACGTGTACGATCGCTGTCCGGCCCACGACGTAAAAATAGTCCTCGGCGATTTTAACGCAAAGGTCGGAAAAGAAGGCGTCTTTGGCCCCACTGTCGGTCAGTTCAGTCTCCACGAGGCCACTACGAACAACGGTCTAAGACTGATCGACTTCGCCGCGGCACGAAACATGGTAGTAAGTAGCACCAGATTCCAACACCTCGACATCCATAAGGCCACCTGGCTGTCCCCTGATCAAAAAACACGAAACCAAATTGATCATTTTGTGATCGACGGAAGGCACGCTTCTAGCGTTCTGGATGTGCGTACATTTCGGGGAGTGAACATCGACTCCGACCACTTTCTTGTTGCAGCCAAGATCCGCATGCAGTTATGCAATGCAAAGAACATACGCACAGGAATGCAACGAAAGCTAGACGTCGCTAAGCTGCAATCACAAAGGACAGCTGAGGCCTACTCCGCTCAACTCTCGGTTAAGCTCAACCAACCAACCTCAAAACACGATGATGCCGATGGACTTTGGGCGCACATCTCCCACTCCATGCGCGCTGCCGCTGAAGAAGTGATTGGTTTCCGGCGCCCGCAACCTCGGAACCAATGGTATGACCAGGAGTGTCGCGACGCGACGGCAGCAAAAAACGCCGCATACAGAAAGACGCTGCAGTCAGCTACAACGCGAACCGTGCGAGAAAAATATCGTGAAAAGAGGAAGGAAGAGAGACGCCTTTTCAGACGCAAAAAAAGGGAGCAAGAAAAGCGTGAGCGTGAAGAAATTGAGGTGTACAAAGGCAAGAAGGATGCACGAAAATTTTACCAACAGGTTAAGCGTCTAACCCAAGGTTTCAAGCCCGGAGCATCCACTTGTAGAGATGGGAATGGAAATCTGGTTACAGATACGCAGTGCGCACTGAGATTGTGGAGACAGCATTTTTCCAATCTGCTTACGGGCGATGATCCCACCAACTCCGCCCATGGAGAATGCAGTTCGCCACAACCAATCGACGATGACGAAATAGAAGTTCTACCACCTAGCCATGACGAGGTTCGAGTTGCTATCCAGCGGCTCAAAAACAACAAAGCAGCGGGTGCTGACGGCCTGCCAGCTGAACTGTTTAAAGCCGGTGGCGATGAGTTGATAGGGTGCATGCATCAACTCATCAGCAAAATATTGCTAGCGGAATGCATGCCCGACGATTGGAATCTCAGCGTGCTTTGTCCCTTACTTAAGAAAGGAGACCCGACAATTTGCGCCAACTACCGAGGTATCAGTCTTATTTCCATCGCATATAAGGTCCTCTCGAGCGTACTATGTGAAAGACTTAAGCCGTATACAAAAACACTGATTGGACCTTATCAGTGTGGCTTTCGACCTGGTAAATCCACCATAGACCAGATTTTTACACTGCGCCAAATCCTGGAGAAAACCCACGAAAAGCAAATCGACACGCATCATCTCTTTGTCGATTATAAAGCTGCGTTCGATAGCCCGAGGCGGGATTGCCTATACGCAACAATGTCTGAGTTCGGTATACCTGCAAAGTTGATAAGACTCTGCAGGATGACGTTGAGCAATACTTGCAGCTCCGTCAAGGTAGGAAATGACCTCTCCGAAACCTTCCATACTGAACGAGGTTTCAGACAAGGCGACCCGCTATCTTGCGATCTCTTCAACATCATCATGGAGGGGATCCTACGAAAGGCCGGTGTGCATCGCAATGGCACCATTTTTTACAAAGGTGTTCAGCTCCTTGCGTATGCTGATGATATTGATATCATCGGTAGAACCAAGAGAGATGTCACTGCTGCTTTCACCGCTATCGAAAAAGAATCAGCCAAGGTGGGTTTGACGGTAAACGAGGGTAAAACGAAGTATATGCTGCCTGCTGGCAGGGGAGCGGGGCGGCTAGGCTCTCACGTTTCAACAGGCAACTATAACTTTGAAGTGGTCAAGGAATTTACCTACCTTGGCACCGCCATTAACAGCAATAATGATGTCAGCCTGGAGATAAAGCGAAGAATAACAATTGCTAATAGGTGCTACTACGGGCTTAGTAAGCAATTACGTTGCAGAGCCCTCTCTCGATCGACAAAACTGACACTCTACAAGACGCTCATTATACCTGTGCTTCTTTATGGCGCTGAGGCATGGGTTGTCTCGCAAGCAGACGCAGCTGCTCTTGGGGTGTTTGAGAGAAAAGTTCTTCGCAAAATCTTCGGTCCTATTCGAGTTGGCGACGACTATCGCATACGAATGAACCACGAGCTGTATGAGCTATACGACGACATTGAAGTAGTTCAGCGTATCGCAATCCAGCGATTACGCTGGCTAGGTCATGTCCATCGTATGAATGACGATGCTCCAGCGAAAAAGGTGTTCGAGGCGAAGGCCGAAGGCCGACGACGAAGAGGGAGACCATGCCTCCGATGGATTGACCAGGTCGAGGAAGCCCTAACCGCGCTTGGTGAAACCAATTGGAGAAGGCGCGCGCGAAGCAGAGGCGCCTGGCGAGAGCTGATGAGATCGGCCGAAACCCGACGACGGGTTGCTATGGCCACCTAAGTAAGTAAGTAAGAGGTACGTGAATATATAGGTTTCGGTCTCCATTCATTTTCTAAACATATTCCAGCACCTCCCTGCAAGGCTTGATTCTAAATCCTGGATGTAATATAAGCACGTGACGCGAAAAAGTCCAGAAAATTCTCAAAATGGATTTCTCGCCTGTTAAATAACTTGAATTTGAAGAAGTATAAAATAAATGTATCAAATCGAGTTTCCTATATAAATTTTAGTCATAAAAAACTTTTGACCATAAGATATTCTAATGTGAAAGCGTTTTCTTAACAAAAATTTGTCATCAGATGTTTTTAAAAATTAGTGCTTGATCTAAAATTAGCCTACTTTATTCAGAATTTCCTACTTTTTTTTCACTTAGAAGCTTTGCCCTTGCCTAGATCGCTGCAATATTCTCAAATTTAAATGCTACAAGATTGTTACAAATTTTATAAAGTTCACAAAAAATGATAAAAATTGGATCATTTTTATAACATATAACAATTTTTTTTAAGCCGACTTTTGAGAAAACATTTAGTTTTTTAAATTTATTTTACTTTCTTTCTTCCTGTGTGTAATTACTTTAAAACATAAATTTGCTTATCGTCCACAAAATTTTTTGAGTGTAAGAATACGTATTGAAAAGTTCCTGTAAAACAAGGGTAAATGAAATGGTATCGTTACTTATTACTGCGACGTGTAAGACATACTATATAACTATATAACTTAAAAAAATTATTTTTGAGTTCTCTTCAAAATATATTAAGATATATGGTTCGATACTATGATCAAAGGTGAGTAAAACCCTAGCTGGGTTTCGTGAGTTTGGCGAACGTTTTCTTTTTATGGCCCATTTTATATAGTGGGCCTTAGTGATTTTGACAAAAAAAAAAGTATAATTAGTTTTTGTTCAATAGCTCCGTCAGATTTAGAGATATCAGTTAACTGTCTTTGAAAAAGTTATAGCTAACAGTCTAATTAATAAGTCTTGAAAACAAAACAAATTCATAAAATTATTTGTTTCAATCTTTTTTTTTGAAAAAATTGTGAAATTTTTTTAATTTTTTCACTTTTTTGGTCTTAACTAGAAGGGAGTCCAAATTTTTCCTATACTATTTTCAACAAAATTGTAGCTCCAAATATACTTAACAACTCTTGTTACTATGATGATGTGATCTGAACGTGTCTACACTACTTAATAAGCTTAAAAATATAATTGTTTTGATTGAAAAGTAACTGATTTTGGGGTTGTTTTTGCAAATTTATGACCATAACTCCTAAACTTAGCATATTTTTAACTTTTTAAATTCTACTTGTTTGTAGCCAGAAGGATTGCAAATAATTCTTGTGAACATACCTATGTGGTTTGAATGCGTCTACATTACTTAAAAAGCTCAAAGAGATAATTTTTTTTTCTAAAATATTCAAAAATGATAATAGATGTGTTTTGGAGCCGTTTCTTTGCTTACCTACCTCGAAGAACCAATAAATATATTCTATATTTCCATAGAAATAAAACTAACACTTTTTATTGTTGGCATCATTCATATTAAGCAGCAAGTCTTAGAAGTCTTCACTGCTCGAAAAATCATCATCAGTGTCTTGATAAACTTCAATGTCACTCTGGAAATCTTCTTCTTCACCATCCACTTTCATGTGGGAAACTTCAGCATCTCAAAACAAGTTATTCGTGCGCCTCGATATCTGAATTTAATCCAGACCGTTATTTTAAAATTGATAAATATGTAAATATATAGGTACAAAGAGATGTTATTACCTTAACTCCAATGGCAACGCCGTTTGGTGGAACATTTCGCCTTGCTCACCTGATTCCGTTGGAAGCTGACGACTAAAGTAGTCCAAGTGATGATTCAAGTAGTGGTTTTTTAATGACATATGAACACCAAGCGTGGCGGCCGTAGCCTAGTGGGTAGAGAACATGGCCCCTAAGCTAAAGAACAGCGGTAGCCCGGGTTCAATGCCAGCTCAGACAGAAAGTTTTTTCAATTGAATTAATTTTTCTGTTCGGTCGTCACCTCTCTGCAGACAATGGCAAGCCTCAGAGAGTAAAAATTGCCATGTAAAGTTTCTTGTGAACATTAGCCGATCGGAGTCGGCATAAAACACGTAGGTCCAGTTCTCGATCATTTGTGATCAAACATTAAATAACACGCACAACACAATTGATCAATAGGAGCTAGGTCAAAGTGCTTCCAAGGGCTGAAATGGCCAGTTTTTTTTTTATGAACACCAACTGCTTCAAACGCAGCCAACATGATACTAATAGCTTTTTCATAGTTTTGTGACCGATGCTTTCCAAGAAAACCAGTTATCACTTATTTTATTGCGAGCCAAGCATCCTTTTCTGCTCCAACTAAAATGTCATCGAAGCTGTTATCTTTGATGAGTTGGCGGATATCCGAGCCATAGAGAACGCCTGTAAAAAAAATTGGTCATTTTTAAATGTTCAATATATGTCCCAATTTATCTTTAAACTTCAACAATAACAAAAATTGTTAATTTAATTAGTTTTTATGATCTATTGAATAATTACATGAATTAAGATTGTGAGCTTTAGATCAAGTGAGTTTTCAACAAGGCAACAACAACTCTGTATAGAGTCAATCACTTAGCTGACTAGACAGTCTGTTTCGGAAATCGCTACATACCAATGAATATTGAAATAAATGAAGAAGCAACTAGAACAGATGGCAACCCTTTATAGAGTTGATGGCGGTGATCTAAAAATGGCTTACTGCTTTGAAGTTGTCATATGATTAGCAGCCATACAATTCATGAGAATGAATTAGAGGATCTACACATTCATATGCTAGTTTAAACAGTGAGTTGATCACAGCTTAATCACTCAAAGACTACTGATGAGGAATATGTAGCGATTTCCGAAACAGACTGTCTAGTCAGCTAAGTGATTGACTCTATACAGAGTTGTTGTTGTTGTTGTTGCCTTCTTGAAAACTCACTTGATCTAAAGCTCACAATCTTAATTCATTGTTAATTTATGTTTGACTAACGCTTGAAGTATAGTCCCTCAAGAGGTTTAAAATATCGTTTGCATGTTCGAGATAGTTCTTATTTAGTTGGCTGCGTTTGAAGCAATTGGTGTTCATATGTCTTTAAAAATATTCTACTTGAATCATCACTTGGACTACTTTAGTAGTCAGCTTCCAGCGGAATCAGATGAGCAAGGCGAAATGTTCCACCAAACGGCGTTGTTATTGGAGTTAAGGTAAGAACATCTCTTTGTACCTATATATTTACATTAGGGCGGGTCAAATTCTGGCTCAGCGAAATTCGTAAAATACATGTAATTTCAAGACTTTTTCTCCACTACAGCATATACAAATTCTGAAAAAAAGCTGTGCGGACTTTCGTAAATAGATTCATACACATACATTCATACATTCATATTTTATAATTGAGAACAAAATCTATTTACGAAAGTCCGCACAGCTTTTTTTCAGAATTTGTATATGCTGTAGTGGAGAAAAAGTCTTGAAATTACATGTATTTTACGAATTTCGCTGAGCCAGACCTCCAAAAAATTCGTCCATACAAATTGACCCGCCCTAATTTACATATTTATCAATTTATTTTTATGGAATTATAGAATATATTTATTGGTTCTTCGAGGTAGGACCCCTTTTATATTGGCCAAGACTTGAAGTCAAGTTTCAGAGTTTGTGGGCAATTCGCCGCACATCGGAAGTGACGGAAGGGAAAAAGAAACTTGAAGCTGTACCGGCAATTTTTCGTGTTTTTTCGTGTTCCTTTTGTTATTTTCGCGTTGTTGACAGTGCTTTTTATTTTATTTTTCGCATATCAATGTGAGTTTGTTAGACTTCGGTTGCATTAAAATTTTTTGCATCCAATATAATTTAATTTTGCTAAATTTTGAAGCAAAAACGTTTTGTTAACTTCCGACGCGGTAAAAAAATAAAATTCAGTTTGCAAATTTCTATAAACTATCTATAAACTATCTCGTTTTATTTTTAGAAAACAAGGAAAGAAGACAAGAACTTGAATTCAAGTCTTGACCAATGTGAAAGCTTTCGTCAAGTCCAAAAGAGAACGTCAAAAAAACTTGACTTCAAGTCTTGATCAATGTAAAAGGGGTCTAGGTAAGCTAAAGGCGAATTTACACGATTCACTATCATCGTTCACTTTGGATGAATCATCTGATTTGTAAAATGTATATTGAGTTTCATCTTTAAAATGAAGATGATTGTCATCCACATTGAACAGTGAAAGAAGTAGAAGGTCTTCCTACTTTTGATGAAAATGAAAGCAAACCGAACTGATGTGTTATTCGTACTAAAACACAATTGAAAGGTGTTAACATAATTTCAAGCAGAAAGTTTATATATTTTTTATTTAATTGCTGAATAGCTTTTATTTATTTAATTTCTTTAAACGTCAATAAAATTAATTAGCCAACGAATATATTTTGACATTCAACACCGAATCATCCCTCAAATTTCAAATTTACACTTTGAATAATGTAAATTAAAAATTGATTCACTGTCATCGTTCAACGTTCACTATCATCGTTTTGAGTGAAATGTGTAAATTCGCCTTAAGCAACGGCTCCAAAACACATCTATTATCATTTATGTATATTTTAGAAAAAAAAATAATCTCTGAGCTTTTTAAGTAATGTAGACGCATTCAAACCTAAAAGGTATGTTCACAAGAATTATTACAATCCTTCTGGCTACAAACAAGCTGAATTTAAAAAGTTGAAAATATGCTAAGTTTGGGAGTTATGGTCATAAAACTGCGAAAACATCCCTAAAAACCGGTATTTTTCAATCAAAAAAATTATATTTTTAAGCTTATTAAGTAGTGTAGACACGTTCAGATCACATCATCATATTAACAAGAGTTGTTAAGTATATTTAGAGCTACAATTTTGTTGAAAATAGTATAGGAAAAATTTGGACTCCCTTCAAGTTATAACCAAAAAAGTGAAAATATTAAAAAAAAATTTCACAATTTTTTCAAAAAAAAAAGATTGAAACAAATAATTTTATGAATTTTTTTTGTTCTTAAGACTTATTTACGAGTTAGTAAGCTATAACTTTTTCAAAGACAGTTAACTGATATCTCTAAATCTGACGGAGCTATGGAACAAAATCTAATTATACTTTTTTTTGTCAAAATCACTAAGACCCACTATATAAAATGGGCCATAAAAAGAAAACGTTCGCCAAACTCACGAAACCCAGCTAGGGTTTAACTCACCTTTGATCATAGTATCGAACCTATATAGCAGGATCCTGTTCTTTTGCCAAAATCTGTTTTTTGAGTCACTGTGTTATTGATGCACCTTATCAAAATACATTTTGCTGCTAAATTTTACACTACTACAACTAAAAACGACGTTTTTATTAAAAAAAGTTCTAAGATCCCTAAATTTGAGCGCAACTTTCAACTGCAATTACAATTTAGAAAGTTTTTTGACTCTCCCGTAAAATTTTTCAGTTGTAGCTTACGGTTTTTTGATTTACTATGAAGTTATTTAAAATATAGTCACTGGCCCCCCTGCTGACACTTCAAACTAAGTTCTCTTTAGTACAAATTAAAGCTTAATTATAACAACTGAAAAACGAGATAAGCTTCGATACATATTGCAATAAAAATGGTAACTTCAATTTATTTAAAATTCTTAACGCCTTAAAGGCGGGACAATTTTTTCACACATGTGCAAATTTTTACCTAACTTTGATTTAGACTAATTTTTATGCGATACGGTTAGTTTTGCGACATCCGACTTAGTGATGGGATTTGGCATTATTGGGTTAAGACAATACATATCAAAGAAATGAAAAACGGTTTTTTTTGTTTTGTTTTGTTTTGCTTTGGAGCGCCGCTCTGCATTTATATATATCTCACTTTTCGCCTTGCTCGAGTCAAAGAAAAAGAACATCTTCATCTAGGGCTAAAATAAAGACTAAAGATTTAAATTTTTAGTTGTTGACGATTTAGAGGTTATAGGTAAGAAGAAGAGAAGAAAGTTAAATTTTTTTTAAAATTTTTCTCCTAGTAGTCTCTTTTGGATTTCGAGGTAAAGAATTCAACTGTCTGATGGCGTTAATGAAGAACAAGCGGGAGGAGTTTAACGAATTATGTCTAGGTACAATACAAATACGACTTCTTCTCGACACTGAAAACTAAAGTTTTTCATATAGATAATAAGGTGTTTTATCATGAATAAGTTCATGTAGATATATACAGTTTCTGGCATTGACATAAGATCTAAGGTCAAAACCAAGAATTGCATTTTTGAAACTGACCAGGTGTACAAATCTCCGTAAGCCGTATGCATAACGTGTGACATAATTAAAAACAATTTTAAGTTTTAGCTGGGAGGATGAGCTATGTTGACTGTATACTATCTCAGTGTACGTTATCACAGGTAATATCAGTTATATCACCAACTTACGCTATATGTTAACAGACATATTAAAGTAGGACACAATGAACTTTTCTGGCTACACTGTTAACAATATCAACACGAGATAGAAAAGAATTTATATAGAAACCAAGAAGACACAAAAATAAGCTTAGTTGTTCCAATATGCAGGTCAGGGACATTATTTATACAAGTTTTATTTTTACATATAGGAAGGACATATTATTTGGACGCATTTAATTTAAGACAACTGCTTCTAACCTACTCATTGATTCTGCAGAGATCTTCATTCATTACAGCAGATGTCAACATGAGCCCAAATCGTCGTGATTGGTACATCTGAACATCATCAGCATTTGCATGAATAAAAGCATGGTTGCAAACAGAAAATATATCATTTATAAAAATTGAAAATAGTAGCGGACCAAGGATAGAGCCTTGCGATACACCAGTTATGACTAATTTAAACTGCGAAAACAATTAACTAACTTTAACTTTTTGAGACCTTTCACAGAAATATTTAAAATTTACTTTATCGAAAGCATTAGTAAGCATAGTAAGGCCATAGAACCCGCATCATATTCCGGTCATATGTCATCGATAACCTTAACAACTGCTGAGGAACACCTATGCCCGAAAACCCGATGGAAAAGGTGATAACAGTTTTTTCCCAAGTATATGGTTATTGATTTGTTCAGCCATGAGTTTCCCGCATACTTTTGATTGCGGTGGTAAGATGCTTATTGGTCTAAAGCAGCGCTGGGCGCTCAATTGCTCACTGAGCGCTCTCTGAGCGTAATTTTTCACATGTACACAAAGTTAACAGCAGAAGAGAATATAACTCAGTCGTTCGCTGACAGTGATGCTGTGAAGACCTATGTGGCAAATTTTATGTACGCTCTTAAAAAACTAACCTTTTGATTTGTAGATTTATATTACTAACGCATATATTTTTTATAAGTATAAGCAGCTATAAATGTCCGAAACATAAGAAATATTTATGTTTTTTGAGAAAATTATTAGAAAAACAGTTTTTTTTAAATACCCGTATTTTTTTTTCTTAAGACTTTATACTGGTAGTAGTTTTTTTCTTTTATCTTTTTTTAACCCAAAACAAATCTAAATATATCTTGATGTTTTAGAAAAAAAGTGAGAACTGAGTTTTAATATCCTTTGACTCTAGTTTCAGGAGTAGATATTTGTATGGTTTGTCTCATGTGTAAAAAATTTTTCTATGATTGTGGCACGGTATAATAGAATGGCTTAAAAGTAAATTGTAAAAAATAGTATTTTTCTCATCTTAAAGTAACAATTACTTCGTTTATGGCTCAAAGTTAAGACAGCATTGCTTCTATAACTGGAACAAAGTGAATTCGATATTATGTTTCATTAAAACTTTTTCTTTTACTTTTCAAAGTTGGAATACAATCCAGCAGCAAACAAACATACAAATTTAATGACGGTATTCGCATGCGTACACAATAAAATAAATACCAGTGCTACCAATGTCAATGACATACGACGCACCCAAACACAACGCCTTCAAAAGCGGGTCAACGCGGCTTTCGTTCTCAGTCAGGCAGGCAGTTTCACGATGAGCACATTGACTACTGCAGAAATTCACCGTCTTGACGAAAACCCACACACACATACACACACACACCCATATTCAGATATAGTATGCAAAAAAGTGGTAAAAAGCAGCTGCAGTTGCAATTATTAATAAATAGCAGTTGTTGTTAGTATAGTTGTTGTAAATACACAATAATTTCAATTACATGTTAATGTTGTTCAATTCTTACTTTCTAGCATAAAGACATCTTTACTTTCTTTTGAAAAAGTGTACTTACACTTGTCTCTGCAACTCTGCAATCAAAATAAATAGTTCAAAATTCAATTTATTATTTGATGTATTCTTATGAAGGCTTTCTTTTTAGACCTTTTTACATATATTGTTGTCTTAATCAAAGACGACTTCAACAATGTGGAGTGAGAGGAAGTTCGGGTATTGTGGTTTAGGTATTTTTGTTCTGTGAATTGTGAAAAACTAAAAGTCGGTTCTTAGTCAAATGCTATTAGTTTTGATGCTTGAAGTATTGGTAACAAAATAGTATAGAATCAGAATTTTTATTTAACTTATTAGGGAAAGTTTGAGAAAACCCAAAAACCTCCTTCCTAGAAATTTGGAGGGTATTGTGGTACACAACATAGGTGTAATGTGGTATACTGCCTTTGAATGAACTGAGTTTGAAAATCTTTAAGAAAAAAATTTCATATTATAAAGGGTGTTTTTTTTAGAGGTATAGAACTTTGAAATGGAATAAAACAAGGATGAGTTTGCAAATTGACATGAAATTGACTTTATTCAAAAGATAATATTCGGGCATTACAATTTAAATATGATTTCTGTCATATGACCGCTACGGCTGGCTCGGAGTTATCTAATCTGGAGTATCAATTTTCAATTACTTTTTACAATATTTGTAGCCATATGTCGGCAATAATGCGGCGAATGTTGTTCTCCAAGCGGTTGATCGTTTCGGGCTTATCGACGTGGACTAGCGACTTCACATTTCCCCACAGAAAATGGTCTAGCGGCGTTAAATCGCACTATCTTGGAGGCCAATTCACGGGTCCGGAACGTGCAATTACGCATTTACCAAATGTTTCCTTCAGTAAATCAATTGTGGCAAGAGCTGTGTGACATGTTGCGCCGTCTTGTTGAAACCACAGCTCCTGCTGATTGTTCAAATGAGAAACAAAAAAGTCAGTAATCATGGCTCTATAGCGGTTACCATTGACTGTAACGTTCTGGCCAGCATCGTTTTTAAAGAAGTATGGACCAATGATTCCACCAGCCCATAAAGGACACCAAACAGTCAGTTTCTCTGGATGTAACGGTGTCTCAACAAACACTTGAGGATTATCTTCACTCCAAATCAGTTTTGTTCATTGACGTAGCCATTCAAACAAAAGTAAGTTTCATTGCTAAAAAATTCTCTTATAATAATCGGAATCAACGGCAATCTTGTTTTGGGCCCATTCACCGAATCTATGAATTGCTAGGTGATCATGTGGCTTCAATTCTTGCACGAGTTGGATTTCGTAAGCACGCAAATCAAGATATTTCCGCAAAATCTTCCATAAAGGGGATGGACACATATCTAATCCTGTGCACGATGGCGGAAAGACTGATTTGGGGCTTCCTCTACGTTACGCTCTACACCAGCAATGGCTTCTTCTGTACGCACCGTACGACATCTCGTGTCGATGCGTATTATCATTTAGAGTGAGCGTGGTTCGAAAACGGTCCAAAGTTAGTCCAATTAATTGCTCTGATGGACGATTACGTTGATCGTAAAATGAACGTAGTGCGCGATACGTATTTCGAACAGAACCATTATTTTCAAAATAAATTTGAACAATTTGGAAGCGTTGTTCAGACGTCAGTCTATTCATGTTGAAATGCCAAACCAAAGTAAACACAATATACTTAACTGCTGACAAAATGGCCGCGAGTTAAAACAATGTTGCCAACTTAAAGTTCTATACCTTAAAAAAAAACACCCTTTATATATGGACTGTTTTGCGAGGTTTTAAATAAATAAATTTATTAGAATTTAATATTTCGAGTTTAACCTTTTGCAGCTAACGTCGTAGTCTGACAGACACCGCAAAACACAATTTTTGGCATTTCTTCGTAAATTTTGTAAATTGTAGCAATGACATAAGCCACATAGTTTCAAGCAAACGTCTCTTATATAAAGTTTTAACCTTTCATTAGATAATAAACTATATTTTTATTTTAATAATTTAAATTTTAAAGGCCTGACAAATAAAGAACTTCATAAAAATAATTGATTTTAAAAAGGTGTCCGTTAGATACCACATCAGTAATATTGTTAAAATTAAAGCACATCAGTTGCAGAGGCTTAAACGTTTATTATTTAATGAATAATTAAAAGGTAAGAGAAAACAGAATGACAAGAAAAGAGTTGCTTAAAAAACTCATTAAATTTTTAAGTATCACTGCAACGTAAAATAAAAAGTGTTACTTATACGCAAGTTAAAAAGTATTAAGAAGAAGAAGAATGTTAATTTCCGCCACTACATATATAATAATAATAATACCACAAAAGCCAATTTGATATGATCACGTAGAAGAACTCTTAAATTGAATAGTATTGAGAACTAAAGAAATGTATAGCTAATTAATCAAACCTTATTACTTACCTTAAATGCAAAAAGTGCAAAATACTACTGTTGGTTTAGACCGCCTGTATGAACGAAAGAAACCTAGTTCGTTCGATCGGCTTAAACACTTTGCCCAAACGATAAATTTATGGCGAACGATGTTTGCCCGATGTAAACAGTAAATTAGGGCGAAACAGTAAATTCCTTCGTTCGCTCTTATCGAACAACATTCGATCTTTTTTTTGCGAATCCGGTGTTGCGATGTGTTTAAAAACAGAAAAGTAGCAAAAAGGAGTAGCTTAAGAGAATAAATTATGAAAAGTACCAAAATGTGTAGTAATTTATGTTTTTGGTTTTAAAAGTTTTCTGTTAATTTTCGCTGCAATGTAATTGTGTTGTGTAAGTTGCCAATTAAAGTTTTTTAAGCGAAAAAACCCTATATTTAAAGTTTAATTTTAAAGAGACTGTTTATTTGTGGTAATTTTTTTTTTTTAAATAATAACTATATAACAATTAATGCAAATTTTTGAGTTTATGGATAGCAAATATTATTTCATATAGCAGAAATCCGCAAAGAGTTTGTACAACTAAATAAAAAAAAATATTTTAGGTTCTGCTGAAACTTTTTGAGTTTTTTAGAAAGATTTTAGAAGATTTTAGAAAAATGTAAATGTTAACTAAATGGTAGTTGAAAATTTGTGACTAAAAGCAATTATTTACAGTTATAAAATAAAAAGTATTTCTCTAAAAAATAAATCGAACGATTAAAAGTACAAACTGTATTTGTTTAACAAGTGCATACAATTTGGTAGCGATCCTTGGCTAGTTTTAGAGTAATGGTGTCCATCGGTTTCAAACATCTCTTTTCGAGAAAAACGCGTCTAAAATTTTTACATGTATATTTTTCATTGTCTTTTCTTAAGTTTATACTTTTAACTACAACAATTTTTATTTAATTGACTTACAATTTAAAATGTGAAACGATTTGATTTTTGTTCGTCGTAAAACTTAAATGGGCCCTTAAGTTAATCACACGTCTTTTATATAATAACTAATACGAGCAATGCAGTGACAAAGCATTTGTTGTTGGGAAACGGAGTATAAGTTTTGGTATTAATATAAAAATAAGGAGTTATCAACCAAATGCACAAATTGGTTGATAACTCTTCAACACCGCCTGAACGTACAAGATGGTGGAAAATATTTGCTCGCGAACGAAGAATTTATTGCAATAAATTCTTCGCGATAAATTTTATGTTCGTTCAAGCGGTTTAAGCCCACAGCTAGAAAGCTCGTCGTTTTCCTGATGTCACTGACCTTGAAACAAAAAAAAAGTCGACCAAAAGTATTCACAAGCTTCGTTCAACTGATAGAAAACGTGTTTGGTTTTGTTTATTTTCTTGAACTCTATTTTTTTATGAGTTTACACGAATTTAAGCAAGATTGCGTCAAAATAATTTTCGCGAAACTGGAGATATGAGTTTATACCACACTATCCTCCTCTACCATAATACCCGAAGTTTCTCTATTTACCACTATATAAAATGTTTAAAGCTTCCATTAAATTAACTTTTTAATTAGAACTTTTTACAGCAAGCAAAAGTTTAAATCCATTAAAATCTGAAAATATGGAGGTGGTACGTATTGAAACATTTTTTAACTGCCAAAAAGCTGCCTCTTAAACATCTCCGCACCTTTGACATTCTATTGCTGCCACGCCCAATCACACCCGGCTTCTCACGCAAACCTTTTCACACAATCTTATTTTTATTTCCTGTCTCATACTTCATCTAGCTAACTGAAATTTATTCAACTATGTTTCGACGTAATTGTTTTTAAATGTATTTTAGCCCCATCGCACAGTGGTTTTTAAGCGGAAATAAATAATTTTTCCAAATATTCCGTTTCCTTGATATAAGAAAACTTTATTATAGTTAGATATCCAGGTAAGTAAAATCTATAAACATTTTTTTAGATGAGTTAACAAATTTTTTTAGAAATTCACGAAACTTGTGTAATATTTTTTGAGTAGCTACATTGTAAAAGTGCATAAAAATTGACATTTAAATTAAATTGACAATTAAAATTACATATGGAAAAAAGTTAAAACATTAAAAATTTTGTAAAATTGAACCAAAGGTAATAATTGAGATTTATGACAAATATAAATAATAAGACAAACAAAAAACTAAAAAAATGGGAAAATTAAAAGGAGATTAAAGGAGAGAAAAAAAAGCAAACGAAAAAGAATAGCTTAAGTTAAAGTGAAGACAAATAATCTGATAGCTTAGATTTAAACAAGGTTGCATTGCAAATACGCTATAAAGAGAATGGAAGCGAGATCCAAAGACGTATATAATTAACAAAAACTGCCGTTCCGATGCCAAGCAGGCGTGTCTAGGTTGAACTAAGTTTATTTATTTATATATACCAAAATTTTAATTTTTCATAAAAATAAAGCGGTTTCTTAGTAAAAATGATTTTATGCACGTCTTCATGTTCAGGACATGGTCAAAAGTCAAACCGAATATTTGTTTTGCATACTGTGATATGCGGTCAGTTCGTTTAAGTCCGAAAACATAACGAGCGATGCTGTTATAAGCTACGTTCTGCTTGCGCTTACTTGCAGAGTCACAGTATGCAAAAATTTTAGATCCAATTAGTACGGTGGGAACGAGATACGTTTTTGCCAGTAGCATTCTAATTTTAAAGAGGGTGAAATATTGTGTAGCCCACAGGCTGCGGAGCATACCGAAGATTTTTCCTACTGTGATATTGACATGATTTGTCCAATCCAAGGTACTGTTGAAAGTAATGCCCAAATTTTTTGCCGACTTCACGACCTCAATACATGATCCGTTAAGTATGGCTTCAGGTAGAATTGAATTGAAATTATGTTTCCTAACTATAACTAAACATTTTGACTTGTTTGGATTGAGGCATAAACCATTAGCAGAATCCCAATCATGAATTTTACGCAAATTTTCATTCAAACTTGCGACACAGGAGTGAACATCTTGCGACAGCTAGTATACAATTTCGCATCATCAGCGTACATTTTTATGCCAAAACGGTGCAGAACAGAGGGTAAGTCATTTATATAAACTGAGAATAAAATGCTTGCATTCTATTAGCAAGGTATGAACTTATTAGTCGAGTGGCATTTGCGGACAAATTAAACATGTAGGACAATTTTGAACATAAAATCAACCGTGATCAACCGTGTCGAAAGCTTTCGAGTGATCTAGGAGAATCAAAAAAGTAACTTCATTTCGATCAAGATTATTTCGTATTTTGTCGAACACGTCTAGTAGAGCAGTTACGCAACTGTGTTTTGGTCGGAAACCTGATTGTCTATCAGTTAAAAGTTTGTAACACAATAAATATTTGTTTGTCTGTTTGATATAAGCGATTCAATAACTTTCAATAAATATGGCAAAATTGCTATAGGGCGGTAATCGTTTCCAGTTTTAGGAATGGGAATTATTTTGGCTTTTTTCCAAATAGCGGAGAATTCTGATTTAGTTATTATTGTGTTAAAAATTTGTTTAATAAATGGTAGCAGTACGGGTAGAAGTGCTTTGAAAACCTTTGAATGAATTCCATCGAAACCGACAGCATTAGATTTGATTTCTAAGCAACTTCCCACTATATCGGCATTTTCAACACGTTGGAAGCTAAAATATGAGTTTGAGCTATTTTTTCTTCGAAGGTAACGGTCGAAGTTACCATTTAGCATTGGCATGGGAATATCAATAAATTTATTATTTAGATCCTCAACACTTACGATGGTCTCAATTGGCGGAGAAGTTCTACCAACTCCGATTTGCCGAATTATGCTTCATTTCTTTTTATTCTATTGCCGAACTAAATTAAGTTTCATGTATCCGTATTCATAAACCTGTTTTAGCGATAGTTATACAGTGAAAAACTTTTTGTTATGCATAAAAGTATATTAGCATTAACGTTCTAAGAGTATTTTAACGATCGTCCAAACCATCCTTAACGTCGTTCCTACTCGAACAGCTAATTGCAGAGAGAACTTGCAACTACGGTGGTCTCTTTCCACCCCTTTTGCCACTATTGACATCTTCTGCAAGCATATTTATTATTTATCGCATACTGTCTTTGCTGAATCTGTATTTTTTCCGGAACTCCTCGTCGTTGTTTTGTTCAAAGGGGTTGATCCGTGCTCTATACATTTTTCGACGCTTTGGAACAGGATTCTCTTCTTCTACTAAGGCGCAGATAATCAAAATATTGAATATGTCCATTGATTTTATATTTTTGTTTACTTTTCACTTCACTTTTTTGCTTTTTTAATACCTAACGTTACTTGTCAAAATCAGCTATCTAGCGACAATAAGTGCATTATTCTGTATCACGAACAAGCACACCAACGATGAGAAAGACACGAGAAGCAATACAATTTTGTATGGAAGAAAGTATTGCTTCTCGTGTCTTTCTCATCGTTGGTATGCTTCTTCGTGATACAGAATAATGCAGTAAGTCTGTTTTTCGTCAAGTTCTTTCGTTAAACTGTCAGCTGATGAAGTGTTGCTTACTGTTTTTAAAAATTCTCATATTGCTCAAATACTCTTAAAATGCGTTTATGCATAAAAAGCATTTTAAGGGATAGTTTGTGTTCTAACTAAAACAGTTTTTAACAAGTGCATAACAAATGTAATGAATACGGCCGATAGTATGTAAACTTGGCAACCTTCACCGCCCTGACTACATCTTTTCTTTATGATCGGAAAATAGTATATCGTTCTGGTGTTTTAAGATGTTTCCATTTGCTGTATGCTACATCACGTTTCTTGATTAGACTTTTAATCGAATTCGAAAACCAGGGCCTATCATTATGTTTGAGTAGTGGGGCGTATTTTTCAAACAAAGTGTTGACATTAAGTTGTAAGAAATTCAACTGATCATTAACTGATAGCATGGAAAAAATTTCTGTCCAATCGATAAGATTTAGCTCTACCTGGAGTGAGAAACTTAAAATTAAAATCTTAAGTTTAACAACGTGTATTAAAACATATTTTTAAATAATATATATGGTATTTTATATCTGTTTTCGCTAAAATAAGAAAATATATGCAGTATATTTTTTGTTAAGAATCAATAAATACATTCAAAATGGGAAAAAAATCAATATTTAATAGAAGTTTTCTGTGTTTGCGCTATTTACCGATCTGGTCTAACTGTTTACTTCCAATTTCTACAAAATGTAATTGCTCGAAACTCCGACCCCGATAATTAAACTCCTTTTTAAATTTTTTTTATAATTTTCTCTGAAATTGTACATTTTAAAGCGCAAGCCTGTAAGTATGCAATGTTTTAAACAACTTCTTTCAGCAACAACTAAAGGCTAAAAGTGCCCCTCAAAGTAGATAAAAATTTATATTGTATTGGGTTTTGTCATCATTCTATTTGCTTTGCAACTATGGCTGAGTTCTTATATTAAAAATCCAACACACTGATGCATTGCATAAATGCATTTAGGAACTCAATTGATGTTAACAGATCAGAGATCTGCATTGAACAACGCTATTGCTTCGGTTTTATTTCGTTGAGTTAAACGCACGGACACGCACTATCTATAACTTTGAAATTTTAGAAAAACTTAGCAGTGTAAAAAACTTTACAAAATTTGGGACAGAATATCCGAATTTATCAAAAATTGCAAAAATAATTTTGACTTTTTCTGCTAGCAGTGTTGCATCCGAACGTGTGTTTTCTGCAGCAGGTAACATAAATACAGAAAAACCTAACCGTTTGAGCCCAAAAACTGCAAATACTATTTTATTTTTAAATTCAGTTTATAAATGTGAAATGTCGCTAACCTTATGCATTTATTTTTAAGTTCCTTATATCAGAAGTAGAAAATTTTGATTTTTAATTTTTATTTAAAATTTTGTTTTAATTTTACCGTATTTTTTATTTACTTTTATGTACTTATGTACAAAAAATAAGGTGATTTGTGGTTTCTCGAAAAGTTTTCAATTCTTAAGTTTTATTTCTAGATAATATTTTATTTGAAAATTTTTGTTTTATTTTCTTATAAACCTGAACAGAACTGAACTTAACTGAACTTAACTCTTTTTGTGTAACTTAGTTTTAAGTTTTAGTTTACTATCGTAAACTGAACAAACGCAATTAACATGAATTTTGTAATGATTTCCTCAAATTGGAACCTTTTTGTATTATTTAGTTCTTATGTATTTGTTTATAATATGCTTTTAAAATTTTATTTTCTTAACATATTAAGGCAATTAACAAGGTGTTGTATGTATCCTATTGTTGTACTACACTTTGTAGTACACATTGTTGTATTGTTCTATTTATTTATGACTTTTTTATTAAAACTGTTGTTGTTTAACAAGAAAAATTTTTGTTGTTTCAAATGTACCCTGCGAGCTATGTTAAGGTTGTATTTGTCCTATCTCAATTTTTCATGTGAAACAACAACATTGTTGATAAAACAGTTGTAAAAAAATAGAACAATACAACAACAGAACACAATACGCCACCTTGTGAATTGCCTTATTGAATTTAATATTTTTTTTCATGTAAATACTTTTAGTCCTTAGCTAAACTTATTATTACTTATAAAATTATTATTGAACCGAACTTTTTTGTGTAACTTAACTTAATTTTTTATTTATAATCGTAACCTGAACAAACAAAATTAATACAAATTTTGTGATGATTTCCTCGTATTGAAACCTTTTTTATTCTTAAGTTTTTATATTTTTATTTATAATATTTTTGCTTATTTATAATACTTCGATTTTAAAATCTTTTTTCCTTATTATCTATATTTATTTTAATTATGTTTGTTTCATTTAAGAACTTATAATCCTAAACTAAACTGAATATAAACTTTTCCAAATATTCGTATTATTGGAATGCTTCGTATTATTAAGTTTTTATTTTTCGTTTTTTTTTATAAACAAGACTAATGACTGAACATGCATTTGGTGATATTATTCTTTTAATAAAGCATTTTGTTTTTAGTTTAAATCTGTTTATTGTTTTATTTAAAGAAAAAAACCTGCTTCAACTAAACAGTTATTTCGTTTCTCTCGCTCATATACACCTATGAAGAAAAAATAAATACACTGCAGTCTTAAATTTCAATTTTAACTTAAGACATTTTAGATTTATATAAAAAATTATTTTTAATAAACATTGAAAGAATGTTTGCCAAACTTTTTAAAAACACAAAATATTCAAAAGCACGGTCAATTGGGTTAATTGTGTACCGTTGGGTAATGTGTAACACGGCGATTTCTCTTACCAAATGTTGACATAGAGGTGAAAGATTAACTGTGATCTATTTCTTTTACCAACATCTTGTTTTTAGTAAGCGTTGGAAGCATGCATGCAAATCAAAAATTTTTTTTTTGTATACAAACAATAGTGTTTTGGATAAAAATTTCGTTAGTTTTTAAAAATGAGAAGAATGTAAATGTGCTACTGTTTAATATCTTTAAATATCACAAATATTTTTACTTTTTTACATTGTGGTATCATACCATCACTGACAAAAAATTTCTTACGTTGGGGTGATGTGTAGCACTCACGTTTGGGTAATTCTTTATTTTTTACATTAAAATTTTGTATTTTTGCATTTTTACTTTTATTTAATGCTTCCCTTTTCCCCCACATATTATCGCCTCATGTTTTCATCCCGCATTTCATACAAGAAACTTAGTCGCTAACAAATCAAAAAATATTTTATTCAATTTTGCAAGAGTTTAGAACTTTAAATCCGAGGTTTGTGCGAGGAGTATTTAAACAAAGGAAAAGAAAAGAAAATAACGATAATACTTTAAAGAAAATTACGAACTCTTACCGAATTCAGAATTTGCGACAATAATAAAAGATGTTCAGAGACGTTTTGTTGGAAAGTCTACAACTAAATGGCTAAACGAATCAAGAAATAAACACCAGTTTCTATTAAAGAGAATAAAAATAACTAAGAGGTGCAACAAACGCGCCACTTAATAGTTCTCGAAAATTCTCTAGAAAATCTACCAATGAGGATGTTATTGTGGGTCCTGTTGTTTCGGTAAGTAAAAATTTGTATTTAATTTATATGTATTTTATTTTATGGAATTTAAAAAACAACAATTTGAAAAAACTTATTTTGAAATTCCAAAAATTATATTTTCATTTTTGACAGTTTGATTTTTTGCACAAGTTTTTTATTTTTATTAAATATAAAACTATACGATTAAATCCTAACAAGCAAAAATACAATACAAAAGAAATATTATTTTGAATGGAAGTAAATGTAAGGTTACATGAATATTAAGTAAATTGTAAATGTATTAATGTGAGCACTAAATTATGCACATGCTGTTAGCATCTTCGGAACAGAGCCAAAAAGAAAACATCTTGATGTTCACGATGACGATAAAAAGTTGTTACTATCAAATAAACGTTTTTTTTAGTTGAATCCCAAAATTAAATAATAATACGATTTCAAGCAATTTAGTGCTGGCATTCCTTCAGATAATATTAGATTGAAATTTTGGGAAGTTAAGATAGTTGGGTGGCACTTTTTTTTCCAAACTTTCTATGGGATTAAGACACTGTGCATCGTGATAAATGTGGCAACGCCAGTTCCGCTAAAAATTAACTTCATTCAAACAGCCTACAAGTATGCAATACTTTGTTTGTTCCATCTTCAATTTATTGTGCTGTCTATGCTATGCTCTGAAGGTTTTGTTATGATTTCATTACCAAAGTTTTTCCCACTTGCTTTTGAGCCAGAATGTGGAATGAGTCAACAATTTAGACAGGGTGGGTACACAAGAGACCAAGAAACTGACGACAAGTTTGTTTTTGGTGCGAAGCGGTTTCTACTTAATGAAACCCTATCACTTTCAATAAGTTTAAAATCATAATTTTTGCGTAAGAGAATCAAGATATTTTGAACATTAAAAATTTATTTACGTTTACAACGTAATAGACAGAGTTATACTATAATGAGGCTAACAAAATGTACATACTTCATGTTTTATGACTTTGGAACAATAACATTTTGTGTATCTTACGCAATTAAAAATGAAAATGTGAAACGAGTCTAGAAGCTAGCTTCCAAATAAAACACAGCATTTTCATTTGTCTTTAATTTCCCTTAAAAAATATGATATTTTATTTTAAGAAATTAAATTAGTAAGGGAGAGTTGTCTTTAGTGGGACCGGTTCAGTGTTTTCATCATAGTTTCTTACAAAGAGAATATTTTCTAGTTCCAAATATATAATTGGATTGATATTTTAAATGACTATCATTTTGCTTAATGGAGTTTTTAGTTTTTTGGAAAATTTCATTATATTTTTCCAACAATCTGAAAGGATAAAAATCGGCTATCAAAATGTTTGCCTTCTGATGTGGGACTTTGCCATACATTCAATAAAACCTTTCAATTCCATTTCAAAACCCATTCAATTAATTCAGTTTACCTTAAGCATGAATATAATTGGCATTATTTTTCAGAATCACTTCATTCTACACCCAAAAAAAAAGCGGAGTAAATAAACTCATATTCGGAGTCAATTTAATCCTTTTCGTGCATGGTATTTTGCCAAAGCTGTAAAAACTATATTTAACTCTGTTGGTGTGTTCAATTTACTTCAAAAATTGGATTTGTTTGAAAAGTCGTACTGACTCCGTTTTGAGTTGTTTTAGGGTTGAGAAATTGAGAATTTTAAATTTTGAGTTCACTCAAAAAAAAACTAGAATCAACTCATTTAAATGTAGCATGAAGCTTTAAAAATAAACAAACTCTCCCACAAAAGAGTCAAATAAAGAACATGTAATTTCTTTTGTGTTTAATAATTTTTATTTATTTCTTATTTCAACTGAATACAAAGGAAATTAAAGACATGGTTAACGCCGAAAACAGAATCTCTTCTCAATACTCACAGAGCAGCTTATCCACGATTTGACAATTTTG
This sequence comes from Dichetophora obliterata, assembly GCA_963920525.1. NCBI lineage: Eukaryota > Metazoa > Arthropoda > Insecta > Diptera > Sciomyzidae > Dichetophora > Dichetophora obliterata. Next base: position 289,191,254 of record OY986435.1, read on the forward strand.
AATCTCTATAATTTCTTATAAAATAAAACTTTTTTACTTTTGAGCTTAAATTGCGCTCAACTCTCAAAATTTGTTTCAAAGGTGTTTCATTTAATCGATTTTAAGGGAAATTTTTCAAAAAAGGGATTTGTGTATTTAACATATTTGAAAAAAGGGATAAATATTTGCATTGATTTTACCATTGCTTGCTGTTGTTTTGTTCGTTGAATATGGGAAAAGATATTTTTTAAGCATTTATCAAAATGTAGTAAGAATTAAACAACAGGGTGAACGCTAGGTTTATGAAAATTTTTTAAAATATGAGTTAGTTGTGTTCCTATACTAATGCAAAAATGAACGCGGCATTTAATTTAATTGGCTAAATAGGTAGAATATTCTCAAGGCGATTTGTATTAAGTGAGCAGGGTTGCCTAAGTGTCATCATACATTAAAAATTTATTAATTAGTGTTTAATGTAGTTTCATTAATAAAATATGGTAATATCTGACTATAGTATGTTCCAAAAAATCATAAATTCTCTTAAAAAATGTATGTTTCTTGATTTTTATTAAAACAACTGTTGTATACTAAATTTAATAAAATTGTTTAGTTTCCCAAAATTTTCTATAAAAAAAACATCGCAGGTTAAAAAAATTACAGTATAGTGTGTGTACAGTACAGAAGGGAAACTTTTTAATATAAAGAATAAGATAGATTTAAAAAAAAAAACAGAGAGAAAGAAAGAGATAGCATCTCAAGCGAAATATAATACAAAATTTTCATAAAAAGTACTCTGTTTATGTAATAATATGGTCTTAATGTTTTCCGATGTATGCGGAATATGTCCGTTATTTGATGTTTACGAGATAACGCGAAAAAATTCACCTATGGGGATCTATTGTGGGAGTCCCCATACAATAAATTAAAAAAATGGCTTTTATAATTCATATCAAAACATCTATAAACCCTAGGGGGATCAATATATGAGCTGGTCTTATTAATTTTTGCCCTTAACACTTCTTTTGAACTCACCTCTTCTCTATCTGCCACCCTTCTGGGGATCCGGATACAAAAAATACAAAATGAAACAATGTTTATTATAATTAATATAAAAAAATCTATGACCGTTAGAGGGTCTAATGTTTGGTCCTACTGATTGTTTCATTGAACATTTTTCTAAGCACATCAGCACTCTATCTACCACCCTTCTGGGAGTCCCCATACAAAAAAAATATCATTGCTTGTGTACACAATTTTTCGTGACGAGATTAAAAAAAACTTTCGTGACAAGACTCGAAAAATTTTACCCTCTATATCAAATAACCGCATAAGAAGCTTCACTTCGATAAAGATATATGAAAACGTATAATTCGCAAAAGTAAAAACGGCCCTTTTTTATCATTATGCAACACTTAATTCTTACAGCACACTTGATTTGCTTGTTAAAAAATTTGAGTACTTTCTCTTCATTCAAAGTAAAACCAACAAACGGAAATATTTGCTCGAGCAGACTCAGTTTCGTGCTAAACATAACTTCGTTTCAACTTTAAAATACAAAGACGTTCTTCATAGATTGTTGCAATAAGTTTTAATGGAGTTAAAAGGACAAATGTTCTGAGAAGATGCAGAGTTAATTTGAAACTGCTTTTAATTTAATTCAAGCTTTGAAAATGAGTTGTTTCAATCAAAAAAGTTTATTATTAGCAAAAAAAAACATTTATTTTGCGTTTTACGGCGAAAAAACTTTTTAACTTCTCAACAACTCTTTTGACTCATGAAAAAACTTGGGTTAACTCCACACATTTTTTCCGGTGTACGTTTTAACCCTAGTTACAATTCCTCGAACGCAATTTATCAATTTTTCATCATCAACTTGTGAAATATCATCAAATTTCACGTTCACCTCTTTAAGACACCGGTAAAAACTGGTCTTTGGTTGTATGTATACTGGTCTTCGGGTCCCGCAATAAATAAGTGGACATTTTGATATAGCATCAGAAATTATTTTTTTTAACTGCATTTGAACAGAAATCACTTATAAATCTTAAAGATAAATGAAAAACAAACACAATGCTAACTGTTTTTTTAGCACGCAAAATAGTGACGAAATGATTACTGCCAAAAATGATGAAAAACTTTTTTCTGAAGTTTTTTCTCTAAGTTTGGCACGAATATAAGCAACACGTATTTTGTCTCCAAATCCATATGAAAAGTGATGTCGCATCGAAGCCACACTGTCAATGTCAAAACATTGGTGATGCCTGTGGAAAATATCGGAGAAAAGTTCGAGTCCCACATTAGAAGAGGTCCCACTTTAGACAACTCTCCCTTACCAAATGTAAATATTATTTTTTTAAATGTTCTTTTTTAAACATTCAATTGTTTCATCTTTATTTGCATAAAGTAAGGTTGTGAGACACTGAGATTGAGTTTCAATTTTTAAAGCTCATACCAAAAATATTTACATTAAAAGGGCGTTCAAGATGCTGCCAGCTTAAAAAAGAAAACACACGATTTTTTCCAAAATTTTTGTTTATTCTTCCTCATATTTTCAGATACAAGATTTATAAGATTTTATTTTGCTTTAAAAAGCTTCATTTTTTAAATTTCAAAACTAAATGTCATTAAATCAATAAGACTTCCTAATTAAGTATCAGGAACATAACTATTAAAATTAATAAGAAAAACACATATTTTTAATAAGGCTTTCTAATAGTTTTGATAAGTTTTATTAAAAAAACCAATAAGATTCTTTTTAGATGAAAATCATAACGAAATCTTATTGATTTTGTTTTATTTTTTTATAACTTTTTATTGTAATATTTTTTATTATTTTGTTCTATTCATATTACACTTTGTCTAGGCCCAAAAAACCTTGCCATGCAAATTTTGAACGAAATCCATCGGTTGGCAACAGTAGCGTAACTTTATTTTGTGCGCCCGCCCGCAGGTTTCTAAATGCGCCCTGCTATTACTTTAAGATTAAAACTTTGTTGAAAAAAGCAATAACGTAAGAAATACTTTTAATAATATCAAATATAATCTAAAACTATCAAACATTTAGAATTTGTATTTAAATCATATAAAATCAACATAACTTTAAATATAATAAAATTTATAAGATTTTATCACAAAGCAGGTAGAAAAAGCATCACATTATAATTATTTAAAAAAGTAAGCAAACTTAAAGTTTAAAGAAATGGGATCAATAATTTTTTATTGCTGAAACGATAAGTTTAAGATCTTTAGTTTAAGTGTTTTGTATTTGACGTTACCTGTTAACTAAAAAATTTGCTAACGTCGCAAAATATGACTAACTGACTGCTTAAAATAACATCAGTAGCTGACTTGCTGAAAATATGGAAGCAAACGGGTAAATCGACTCCGACCATAATCGAATTTTTGGCCAAAATATTTGGCCAAAAAAATAAAGAGTGATCGTAGAGCTTTGAAAATTTGCACGAATATCTTTCATGACAAAATTAGGAAATCTTGAAAAAAATATACAAATACGACCTCTGCCTCACCCACTGCCCATATCAACAAAACCCATTTTTGCCTGTAACATCATTAGGTCTTGTCTCAAAACAACGAAATTTATTACATATATTTCTTTTGTGATTAATTATGTTTTGGTAACTCAGCCTTGGAAAATACTATTGTCAATCTTTCTCAAAATAATTTTTTAAGCTTTTTAAAAATTTAATATTTAAAAATGTGTATCCCGCTTTAAGTGCTTATTTTTATGATATGCTTAAAACCATATTTTCAAAATGTAAACATAAACAGTAATGTTGCCAGACATAAGAAATTTTAAACTTTATTTTGATATATAAAAACAAAAATAAATATATTTGAATAACAAGAAAAATTGTATTTTTGTAAAAATGCAACTTTGACGACTTGTCATAACGAAACGGTTGCTACTATTAAAAAAATTTTTTCACCCAAGATATTTTCTATTGAAAGCTATAAAAATTTTGGAAAGTTCAAACGTCGACATATTAGATTTTGGCGGCTTATTTTACACTGTGCGTCATTCTCCACTTTATTTATCATTTTAGCAAGGTACTTGAGGGCGCCCCTGGCTTAGTTGTGCCCGCCCGCAACGCGGGCTCTGCGGGCCCGCTTTTTACGCCACTGGTTGACAACGAAGTTACTGCACATCAAGCTTTTTAGTAATAAAAAGAGTAAGGCCACAACTCAATATTCGCCTTAGACATATGTACTAGGGCGTTCAAGCTGCTGCCGGCCTAACAAAGACAGCACACTATTTTTTTCAAAATTATTGTTTATTCTTCCACATAGTCCCCTTTCAGCTCCATATACATATTCTAACTATTTTCTAACATTACGAGGCCCTTTGAATAGTAAGATTTCTCAAGATCTCCGAAATACGCTTCAGTTTCCAATGCAACCTGTTCATTCGTCGCAAATCTCCTTCCCTTGAGCCACGTTTTTTAGTTTGGGAACAGATAGTAGTCGCTGGTGGCCAAATCTGGACAATATGAGGGATGGGAAAGCAGTTTGGAGAGTCACTCGTGCAGTTTGACCATGGTTTCGATCGATTTGTGAGCTGGTTGATTCTTTTTTGTTTTCTCAAATAGTCGAGGAACAAGATGCCACTTCAATCACAAAAAACAGAAGCCAACACCTTTCCGGTCGTTTGTTGAGTCTTCGCTCGCTTTAGTGCACTTTCATTGGAACCTACCCACTGTTTTTCTGATTCCTTAGATTCTGGTGTATAGTAGTGGATTAATGTTTCATCCACGGTCACTATTTTATGCAAATTATTTGTCGGACTTTGTTTAATCATGTCGAAACATTGTTGGGAAGTGCAAACACGTTCATGTTTTTGATTGATTTTTAACGAGCGCGGTCACTGTTTTTGGTGCTCCACCGCCTGATTCGACTTCTTTTGAACTAATATTTTACGGTTGAATACGACAAAGCAGACTCCCCATAATATTTATGAGCTTCTCTTAAGTTTCTTTCGCACTTTTGTTACGCAAAAAGTAATGCTTAATGAAGGCGCGAACTTCTTCTTTATCCATTTTAATAACAGTTCCAAAAGTTGTTTAATGTAGAACACTGTAACGTCACTAATTATTGACAGATTGATCTGACATTTATAGTGTGTTCATGTTAAGATTGCCAACCTTCAAAATTGTTATGCATATAAAGAAGAGTGGTGGTGCTGTCACTTGGAGACCCGCTGAATCTTAAACGCCCTATATATATACGAACTAGTCGTTAGTCAACGAATATTCGATACACACTCTTATTTTTGCATGAATATACTATGTACAAAATGAATATACAACATATAAGATTTGGGTAGTTGTGAGACCTTTTTTTTACGGTTTTACAAATCTTTTATATGTTTTTCGTATCTATGCTCATGCATCTATAAAATTGTAGAGCTCTTTCCAAATTTTACAGGTTTTATGAACTATTTCGTTTTTTTATAGATTTCGTATTTGCCATTCCGCTTCATAAGTATGTGAGTAAATCAAGCAAACCAACGATCGATATAAATGCATTAGTTGCTTCGATCAAGGAAATTTCGATTGAGAAGAAGTCAATACGCTTTCGATTCTCAATTTCGATTGAGAATTTCGATTGAGAAGAAGTCAATAATCCCATACAAATTTTGGAAAAAAATAGAAGGAGTTGTCGTAGATCGGTGAAATTTGGTACCTAAGTTCAAGTTACCTCTATAAGAAGATATTAAACAAATTTTAAATTTGCCCACAACCACACCTATCTTCCAAACAAATATAGCACTTTCATAAAAATTTGTTTTTTTTGTTGTACCTGAAATTTTCAGTCACATTTTATGTAGTCTTCGAAACAAAGTTTTTATCTTTTTAATATACTGTCGTTTTAAGGCATAAATTTTAAAGCATAACACTCAATTTGAGGTTGGGATTGCAATGATTGCTATTTTCAACGAATTTTTTCGTTAGCATTCAATTCAATGCCTTAACACACACTATATTAAAAAGATAAAAAATTTGTTGCGAAGACTTTGAAAAATGTGGCTGAAAATTTCAGGTTAACAAAAACATATTTTTTATGAAAATCCTTAAAAAAAATAAACCACCAAACTATTCAAGGTCTTTAAAATATATTAACATTTTTTTCGGTACAACTTACGGTTTCTAAGCTACAGCTATTTGAATACAAGCACTTAATGTATTTTTAAAGATTTTTTTGATATTTTTTACTGCGTATATCTTAAAAAATATTGAATACAAAAAAAAGTGCGCAAATATACTATTTTTCAGGAGATCTATCCACCTAGAGAGTTTCAAAATTGTAAAAAACAGTGATGTTAGAAACGTGGGCGCTTTGACATGGAATCACCGAAATAAGTGGTTAAAAAAAGCTATCTTATAAATGTTTACTGAATACAGAAAGATCAGACTTTATTTTTCAAGCAATAGAACGTCAATCAGATCAGATCAACGCTTGCCTGAACCTTGACTATCTTACGAGATCTTTCACTGTATAAATGTTTGAAATAAAGTATGTATACTAAATGTTTGCTAGGGCTTTTGAGAATAGAGTATTATCAAGCGCGTCGGAGGCTAAAATATCACCAAAATTTCTTAAAAGAAATATGAATATGAAAAAACAAATTTTTTATTTTAGTTTCAAAATAAAAAAAAAATATGAAACTAAATAAAAAATATTAAAATTTCATTATTTTTAAAAGTTTTTCCAATCTCGGTTACCACTTGCTTAATTTTTGTTGTACCAAATTCTCCAAAAAAAAATCTACAAAATAGAAAAAAATTTACCAATTTTTTTAATATAATAATTTGAATACATTTATTATAATAATTCACTGGAGTATATAAGTTTACATACCAAACATAACAAAAATATTAAGTTATGGTATACGCTATTAACAAAATAATAAAAACATTAAAATAGTTCTTTTGCTGGCGAAATATGAGTAGATTCATTGCGTTCGACACACAATTTTTTAGAGAGCTTAATGTTGTTAAGTGTTTTATATTCCAATTTATTTCTAAGCTTAGTTTTAATCAGGCTAAAATAAAAAAATATTGGTTCAGCAGCTGCTGAGCTGTGTGGAAGGCACATTAGACTATTTACAAAATTGATAAAATCACTAAAACTAATTTCCCCCCATCAATTCTTCACGACCCAGATTTTTTCTCAAAATACCCAAATTTTTCACAACGTCATTACAATTTTAAACTAATATTTGAAACCTGAACAATATTCCTCTGAGTCACAATAACGTCAGGGTAGCATTCTATGAGATGATGTTTTAATATGAATTATTGAATTATGTCAATAAAGAAATTTTGTTTTCTGACATAACTTGTGAAGATGTTATTATATACAAAACATTTAGATCTCCTTTACCTAAACCGAACTTGTCTTTAATTTTTTTTAGAATATCTTTGGTAATAGGAGAAAAATTTTCTGATTGGAGATTTTCTGATTTTCTGCTTTAGTGGAAATTCTCACAAAAAATCCTCAAGTATCAAAGAATGTGATTTTTAATATAAAGTCATGTGAAAATAAATAGGGAAACCTGTATTTTTATATTTAAAGCTACATGGATTACATACAAGGTGCAACATATATATCATTAATTCCCTCGGGTGGTGGTTCCTCCTTATATGGCGAGTATAAAACTTTATAGAATTTCCTCCCACATTATAAAACTTTCAAGATACAGGGTGTTTTACGGTTTTGGTACGTGTTTAGTATTATTGATCTAGAATCTAAACTACTCACCATAAAATAAAAAAATATTTTGTATTTTAGAAAAATATCAACTTTTCCACCACTTTCGTGTCATGAGCTGCAGCTGAGCTAAAATTTTGAGATTACTCAACGAAATATCAACAAATTTTGTATCTTTTGTTTTAGCGGAGCTGTAATCGTCCAAATTTAAAATGTCTTTTTTCATGTAAAAATACACTTAATCAACAGTATTTTTTTAAATTCTAACTTTGGACAGCTCCGCTATAACAAAAGATAGAAAATTTGTCGATATTTTGTTGGATAATCTCAAAATATTTTCTCCGCTACAGCACATGGCACGAAAACGATTGATATACTTATGAAAAATCTGATATTTTTTCTAAAACACAAAATATTCCTTTTTATTTTATGGTGAGTAGTTTAGATTCTAGATCAATAATACTAAACACTTACCAAAACCGTAAAACACTCTGTATCTTGAAAGTTTTACAATGCGGGAGCCAACTCCATAAAGTGTTATACTTGCCTTATCAAGAAGAATCACCATCCGAGGGAATTAATCCTATATCTGTAGCTTCAGATATAAAAATATAGGTGTCCCTATTTATTTTCACATGACTGTATATGACAAGGAAAGCATGTAAGCTTTCAAGTTTTAGAACTTAATGCAATGAAAGTTCCACTATACATAAGTCTGAACATTTCTCCAGTGCTACCAAATTTCACTTTTTGTAACTAGTTGTTAAATTGTAATTTTTTTACAAAATGTACCAACTCGGAAAAAATGTACCAACGTACCAAGTTAAAACAAATGTATCAATTTTGGTACAATTTTACCATAATGGCAACCGTGTGTCCAATTTCGATATTAGAGATAATTTTTTAAAGGATCTTTCATATGGTAATATGAAAAAATAAGAAATAATTGTTGCTTTTATAAAGCAAAACTAGGTATATCTTTACATGGTTTAAATGCAAGAAAGTACAAAAAGTTATATAAATTTTAATTATTCCAAAATGTGTCATTCTGCCCTTGCGAGAAACAAACTCTTTCACCACCTCCATCGAATTAAATTCTTCGGTTTTATCTTTGTGAATGTGTATAAGTGCCACATGAGTGAGTCGTTTCTGTGTCATAGTTGCTCGAAAATAAGTTTTAAGTCGTCTTAGTGCACTAAAAGAACGCTCAGATGAAGCTGCTGATGCAGGCACAGTCAAAACCAAAGCAACAAGTTTTTCAACTTCATTTAATGGTTTTTTCAGTGTAAGCGAATTTTTTTCTAATTGGAATTGCAGTCGAAACTCTACATTTTGTTCTATCTTTTTGCAAACACAGAGAAAGAAAATGGTTATCCGAAAGCGTGCTTATGAAGAAGAGAGAAAGAAGAGCAGAATACATAATACAAAAATATTATCGCTGTAAAAAAAACTGATATTTTGAATAACTGTTGAAATTTTCATTTTAAATTGTTTATCTAGCTAAATAAGCGGGGCAACTGCCCTCCTTTTCCTCCGCTTGCTACACCAATGAGTGTTATACAAAGTTAGTGTTAAACAAAAATTCTGCATGAAAAGGCATTATAATAATTTGCACTGCCAGTATAAAATAATTGTAGGGGATGCGAGGGTGATATTAAATACTCATATAAAAACAGCATGTCCAAACAATTGGGTCTATTCTGCCAGATCTGTTATTCTGTTATGAGCTTTCTGTTATGAATCATAAAAGATGCCGACCATAAAAAATCTATTTAATATTGGTATTCTGCCTTTCAAACCTTTATGGTATCCTGTTATCAATCTTCGAAAACAAAAATCTATTACAATTCCGTTAACTTCTGTTATGAAACAGCTGATTTCTGTCAATAAATTAAAAAACAAACTAACGCAAGTTGAAGGAGTTATCGCTGTTAACATGTAAATTGCAAATATTTTTGCAAAACTAGCGCTTAAGCCCGTATGATACTTCATTGTTTTGTCAAATTTCAAAATCTGAAAACAAATTGCGTGTGAGCTAGACAGATATATATTTTTGGAAAAGGATAAAAACATGCATCGTGCTACTTTTTTACATCCACGCAACGTGACTATTTTATCTCTCTGTTCTTCTTGGCTGCGGAAGACAGAGATCAAGCTTGTTTTTGACACTTTATATTTGATCGAAACTTAACGACGATCGAATTGAGAGCAACGTCAAAAAGAATGCATTGAAAATGCTGTCCGTCGCACATTTTTTTTGTCCAATTCGTACTATATGCGTATACACTCACACTTCTTGAATTTTAGCTTTAGCTTTATTTCAACTGCTCTAGTTTCATTGTCAATGAATAAAAATTGAACAATACAATGAAGTTTCATACGGGCTTTAAGAAGTGCCGTGCATTAGCATTACAAATTAGCATTTCCGATTTGTTTAATTTGCTTGTTTTAAGACAATGTCCGACTGGGAGGAAGACCCAGAGCAGAAGCTCAAGTTTAATAAAGTTCGTGACTGACTCAGTTATGGGAAAGATGAAAGCGGAAGAGACAGAGGTGACCGCGTAGTTTACAAAAATAAAGAGCAACGTAAAGACGAGCATGTGGAGGTGGTCAAAACCACCGAATGACAATCGTCGTAGGGGCGATAGTGGTAGGTCATCCTACCAACCACAAGATGTTGAATGCAAGAGGGAGCGAACTAGTAACTACGATGGAGGCGATGCAGGAGGTTCCTCATACTATCGACAGGATAATGGACGCAACAATGAACGAAGTAACACAGAATAAAATTTAAATTTTAATAAAAGTCAGAAAAATGTATCTGTTGTTCTGTTGTGTTTCACAACAGAGTTTGTCATGTAGAAGCCAATTCAAGATTTTGTAGAAGATTTTTTGACAGTTCGAATAATTTTTTGTGATTTGTAACAGACTTCATAAAAGATTGTCATGCAAAATACGAATATTGATCTCATAGCAGATTTTTTGACAGCTCAAAAATTTGTATGGGAAATCATAACAGGATAACAGAAATTTTTTATAAAAGATTCCGCAGTATAGGTCCAAATATTCTATTAGTTCAGTTGTCCATTTTCAGAAAAAAAACCATATTACATTGTAAATTTGGTCTTAACTTTTACAAATCAGTTCGACTTTGTGCATGTGTCCAAATAGAAATGGATGTTCTGAAATTTTCCATAATCATTTCAAATTTTTAGTTTGATAAACCTTAAAATATTGTATACCTACATATAACTTTTTCCTGTTCAAACATTAAAATTTACGAAATTTATGTTTATTCCGCGTACAGTTCTGCATTACCGAGAGACTTTTAAGCAGCGGAAAGTTGTATTCCAAAGATTTGTATTCCAATAAATTTCTTCTGGCAAAATTTGTTTAAGTGTCGAACTGTTGCACATTAGCTGTTTTTAACCAAAAAAATTATCGCTCATCTTGGAATTCCGTTACATGAAGCTAAACAAAATAGGTATTTCGATTTTAAAGTACAGAAGAAGGAATAACTGAAAGCTTTTTCATAAAATGAAGTTAAAAGATGAAAATTAGTTAGACTGTCAAACTAAATTTAGTCGTTATTATTTCCCTTGAACTTTTCTGCAAATTCTACATTTTAACGTTGCGTTCACCGATGTGTCGAACTGTTCAAATTTATTTTCAAGCTTCGCGTTATTTAATTTAAGCAGAAAAAGAACTGCACATCACAAGTTGCGACAGTTTGACAGGTAAGCTTTTACACGAAATATTTTACTTGGTTCACGCACAGAAAATAAAGTTCAAACACCACAAACAAATTTTGTACAAAATTAAAGAGATTTAAGCAGTTACTTTCAGAGGCGTTTAAAGTATGCTATTGCACAATTCAAAAATTTACAAACAACTCTATCAAGGGATTGTACTAAAGGAGATAAACAATATGATATGTATGTCGACGTTTTAAAAGCTTACGTCTGAGCAGGCCCGTAGCAAGGTTTTACCCAAGGGGGAGGGGGGGGGGGGCAGGGGTTTGATAAAAAAATTATTGATAGTTTTTGATATCGATAAATCAAAAGGTAATTGTTGATGCCATCGACTTAAAATAGTCGATTTGATATAAAAATAAAATCTATAAAGTTTCGTGCCGATTGATAGACTTTTAAAACTAGCTCAAGAGACCAATAAATGGAGAAGCGTTTTACAAGATTCCAAGACATCTTTTGAAGTAAATTTTTAAAAAACAGGTATGCCTTTCGTTTTTAATGTAATGGTTCTTTAAAATGAGTTGAAAAACAAAAAAACCGGATTAAAAGTACCACAGTTGTGATATTTTGCTTTTCGAAATTTAATCCTATCATTTGCACAAAAAAAAAACAATAATTATCGCTTATAAGCATAACCTCTATTTGCTTGTTTTTTGCTGCTTATAAGCGGGAAAGCATATATAAAAACTCGGTTATATGCATCCACAGTGCTTATATAAAAGCTCGGTTAAATGCCTAAACGAAGCATATGTATATAAAAATTGGAATATTGTTTCAATAAAAATTGTCTTATGAATTCGTTTAATTTTCAGTTATATTTATTTACAAATTAGAGTTTGTCAAATAAGCGTTATAAAAATATTAAAAATAGATTAAATTAAATTAAATTGCCGCTTCTAGCAGTCTTATATCACTTAAGGGTTTTTAAAAAATAAAGACAAAATAAGTTTTAATAAAACAAAGTCTTAAGCTTAAGAACAGTCAGATTCGACTTAAATTTATTGAAATTGGGGCTTCTACCAGACTTATACCACTTTTGGTTTTAAAAAAATATATATAAAAAATATGCTTACAAAACAAAATTAAATTTAAGAACAGCCAGGTTCGTCCTACATAAAACTTAACTTAATTTTTTTAATTTTTGAAGTCCTTTCAATCTCGAAAAAAGTCAGTTATTTTCTTTTGTACATTGCAGAATTTTTGGCTCATATGTTCTTCTATCATATTTAATTTGTCTCAACTTCCTTTACAATTGAAATTGTTTGTTTGAGTGACAAGGTTATTTATTTATTTTTGTTAATTTTAAAGCTACACAGGAAAAAGAAAAGAAACTTTGACACTTTCAAAGACAGTATCGGGCTATTTCATATTTGACAGCTCAATAGAGATGTGAAATTTATAATCGGAATTTTTATGATATTTCAGTAGGGATGCATATAACTGGTTAGTTTTCTATTACTTTAGTTTTAAAAAAGTTCCTAAATTTTGATGCATATAAAAGAGAAATTCATATAAGCGAAATGCTTATAAGCGAAAAAATGCTGGCTATTTTAAATGAAAAAGTTAAATATCTCAAGTTCGAATGCATATAAGCGGGATATGCTTATAAACATAGTGCATATAAGCGATAATTACTGTATAAGAAAATCGTAAATTTTTCCAATAATTTGTGCATAAAAGTTTTTGTTTCTGTCCAAAAGTGCCTAAATATGCATACTGAAATGTGTGAATGCTTCTGAAAATATTTGAACAAAATGAACTTATTTCTATACAAGGTTTTAGTTTATGTGCAATATTTAATCAAACGGTCTTATCAAATTTTTTTTAACGACTTAATTACAAGTTATCTTTAAGGTAAGAAACTGATTATTCAATGAACGAAAGTCCTCAATGAATCCTCATTACTACAATGAGAAACCGACGAAGAATGTGAACGTATTGTGCCCAACATACGGCACATGTTTAGTGAATTAATTATTTCTGTGAAAACTTCTTAAGTATATTTTATTGTTGTGCTCATTTTATAAAATGCTTAAAAACCTTATGAAAAATGCATATTTCTTCAGTGACTGTACAAAACGACATATTTTTAAATTTGAAATCTCTATAACTTTAAAACAATTAAAAAATTTTTTATCCATGCTTACATCATATATTAACTGTTTGTCTCAGAACTGTAAGCGCAACAAAAACTAGACTTTTTCATCTTTTTTCATCCATCCTCAAATACAAAAAATTGTGCGATTACGTTGCTTACTCAATCCCCGAAAATACGAAAAATTAAAAATAAAAACGACATAACGGGGTGCTATATCATAGTCTTTGTAAAAAAAATTACAAAAAACATAACTCGGATCAAAAAGTTATAGCTATTGAAACTTGATGTTATTTAAAAATCTCCAAAGTGTCTGTGTTTTGGCATTTCAAGCACAAAAATAAAAAAAATCATAATAAATTTAAAAAAAAATATATTTATTTATCATTTAAAATGATTTCAATAATTTTAAAAAATATTTCTGATTTTCGTTTTAAAAAAATTCAATACAAATTTATATAGTAAGTTGAAATATTTTAAACTATCAATTATACAACATAACCAAAGTGAAATATAACTGTTAAACATTTCAATTGACGTTGCTAAACTAGTGATTAATTCGTTTATTAAATTTTTCCGTTCTAGTTATTAATTTTTGGGAAAAAACAGCAAAGAAAGCGAATGGACAATCTTGATCACAAATGTATTTAGTTGGCACTGCGACGACATAATAAGCAATCCTAAAATCAAAAGCTTTTATGATTTTTTATATGTTGAAATGCGAGAGGCAAGGCGATATTGTGGTATTTCGAATTTCGGTTGCGTTGTCTTCAGCTTTAATAACATTATCCTGTACCTCTTCTTCCGCTACATACGATTGATCTCCTTGTAGTGTAGAGAAAAACTGAGAAATTGACACTTCAAATCTCATCGCCCCGGTGGTGCAGTGCGTTAGTACGCGCTTGCACGGGTATCACAAAGATTTCTGATGAAGCCTTTGGTCGGGCCGAAATTGCAATAAGATCAGCAGTGGTCTTTTCCTTTTCATATTGAAAACTTTGTTGTTGTTGTTGTTTTTTTGGAAAGATTCGTTAGAGCAATTAATTGTTCTAACTTTGACTTTAAGCTCAATAAACGATTTTAAACTATCAAACAACTAGAATTTGAATTTTAAATCAAGTATGATTTAAACTATCAAACATTTAGAATTTGTATTTAAATCATAATAAGTCAACATAACAAATATAGAGGCCATTTAGGAAAAAACTTTAATTAAATTAATTTTTTATATGCATTAAAAACACAGACTATTTAGCCTAGGCTTTTTACTGGTATGATTTGAGCCATCTTTGTGCAAGTATATTTTTTAACTAGTTAAATACTAGTTCAATATTGACCAGTTTTATATTAGTCCCTGCAGTGTAAGACTAATCAGCAGTAAAAAATTATAAGTTTTTACACTAGTTAAAACAAACTAGTTTATATTTTGTCACGATTTTCTAGTTGTAAAAATAGTTCAAATCCAACTAGTTTGTGTCAAGTCACAATAAACCAGTTGTAAAACTAGCCCAAATCAAACTATATTACATATTGTTAAAATCAATCAGAACCAGTTGGAGCTAGGAAGTTTTTCGAATACTTTAAAGTTTTGAAAATACTCAATCCACCAATAGTCCTTGCGTTCGTCACGACCGTAGTCGTCCATCTTTATTACTGAAATTTTTCGATTCTAAGATAATAATTATATTATGAACAAATCCTGACAACATATGAATAACGCCCACACATCTTCGAGCGCTCATCTATTTTGGAAATGCAACAAAGATTCGCTAGACTAACTTTTTGTAAGCAACGCAGAACTTTGTGAATTTTTTCAGATATAGTCCCGATGGTGATGGAGACAATTTATCTGCCTAAGGGATAGTTTTTCGGTTCGAGTTTAAACTTTACTCAAATTAAACCAAGCTTAGCTCACCAAAATTGCTATTTAACCATTCGTTGAACTTAAATTGACTTACAGTGGCTCACAACGAAAGTCGGCCAGACTTTTCTTAGCACTTTCGCATTGGTTTCAGTAATGAAAATGTAAGAAGAAACTTGGAGTAAATATTTTTTTAAAACGTTATTTATTGGTGAGCAAAATTAAACAGAAACATAGTTGAAAAATTAGAACATAACGGCAAAACAAAATTAAATCAAACCTTTAAAAATTTTAAAAGCTTTAAAAATTAGCTCACGTTGAAAGTTGGGCAGATAAGGAATTCAATGCTAAAACAAAGAATTTAATGTTTTGTTGCCAATCCTTTTTCTTTTATGACTGCCTGCAGCCTTTTTGAAATAGGTGCAACCAAATTTTTGCAAACATCAGCTCCAATCTGATTCCACTCTTCACTTAGGATACTTTTTATTGGATATTAAGATGCTCATCTCTGATACTGCACTCTGGGTTCAAGTTAATCCCATAGATGTTGTATAACATTTTAATCTGGGCTTTGTGAGGTTGTTTTAATGACATTTGGGCAAATATTAAGTACACAATTCTTTACCAAGAGCCGTCGTATGTTTCAGGTCAATGACTTGGTAAAACTAAAAATTGTCTGCAATTCCTTATTTACCCACACTTTCCTTTGCGTGCGCCAAGAGAATGTCAAGGAAAATATTTTTGTTCATTATACTTTCAATAAAATGAATCTTTTTAACATCAGATGCAGCCCCGAACTATGACTGATCCTCTACCATGCTAAGCCCATTAAGCGCCACTGTACTCATTTGAGTACAGCAAAATATTTTTAACTTTTAAAGTTTTCTTTGTTGTTAAGCATTAGTGAATTTTTTTGTTAATTGCCAATTGTTAAGCGGGTCAATTCCATTTCTTTCTCATATTTTTTTAAAATATGTTTTCTAAAAAAAATAAATAAAAAAAATAAAAACTATAAAAACAATAAAAAAACATTTTTTTTGCAATTTTAGTTTGTTTTCTATTGTAAAATAAAGATTTTTTGGACTTTTCACTTTTACTTTTCATTTGGCTGTTAATGGGTTAACCGTATGTTTAAAATTTTAATTCCAAAATTCTTCATTGGGTTTTCGCTTTCCATCTGAACCATATAAATTAAATAAACTCTCATCGGTAAACAAAACCTGTAATAAATTTTTATTGTTTTAAAGTGCTAAGGGTCCTATGTATTCTGTTTTATTAACCTTGCTCCAGAATAAAAAGTCCTTGGTGATTTGCTCATGCATGAAATTGGAGCGTTCTTTTACATTTTTCTTGCTAATACAGTGCTGTTTTTCGTGCTACTCTTCAATTTAAATAATTTTTTCTTAAGACTCTTCAAATTTTTTCTGAGTGTACACTCTTTTTCAAATTTAGTTCTAACATGATTTCTAGTTTTAGTGCAATTAAAAATAAGTCTTTTATTATTTCTCTTAAAACATACCTTTCCTCTTTAGAGCTAAGTTTATTTTTAGATACTGTACGTTCTTTATTGCATATTCTCTTATAAGAGAATATAAATATATAATATAATTATTGAAAATAACGCTTGATCATATCGTGCAGAAGTGAGAAATGTTTATTTTTTTAAGTTTTACATTTGACTGATGTTATTCGAACAGTAGTAAAAAGTTTTAAGCAGGAATAACGGTTTGAGTACCACAATTTGCATTTTTTCTTTACTTGCCCGGCTTTCAATGTGAGCTCGTTTTCATAGGTTTATTTTGATTTAGATTTGTTTCACCGTTATGTTCTAAATTTTTAACTATGTTTCTGTTTAATTTTGTTCACTAAAAAATAACGTTTGGAAAAAATATATATTGCTATTTTCTCATACATATTCATTTCTAAAATCAATGCGCAAGTGCTAAGAAATGTCTGCCCGACTTTCGTGTAGAGCCACTGTAAATCATCATATAATGTGTTCCTTTTTTGGCAATATATTATGATTTGTGTACAACTATTCACAACAAACTAGAATTTAACAAACTATAATCATACATATTATAAACAAGTTTTCATCTGTTCAAAATTGGACAATTGATATTTCCTATGACATCGCCATGTTAAAAATACCAGTTGGGTATATAAAGAAAATACTATCTTGAACTAGTACTGCTCTGTTTTCAACTAGTATGCAGACTGGTTTTAAACTAGTTGGTTACACTGCAGGGGTATTATTATGGCCAGTTCAATTCTAATAGTATTCACACTAGTTTTATGCAAGTATTCGTTTTGTTCTAGTCTTTTTGAAACCAGTTGTATGCTAGTACTACGTAAACTGGCTTTATACTTGTTTTATTGCAATTATATTTAGATTTCCATTTTGAAGCAGATTGTTATTTTTAAAAAGCTGCACATTTACGTAATACAAACTAAATTGAAAATAACTTCGAATAATTGTGTTGAATTATGGATGTAGTCCGGTGTTCTGACCTAAATTTAAAGGTTTATTTCAGAATGATTTTTTTATAAGAAAATAAAATACAATCGTTTAAATATTATTATAAAGTTTTATAAACATCTCCAACTGCACTAAAAACACTTTTTTATTTTACAACTTTTTTTAATTTTTACGTCCAAAGTAGACAAAAAAAAAGAAGTTGTTTTGCTAGCCAGTGTGATAACGGCACTTGAAGTATTCTAAAATAAATAATTAAAATAGATTACTGTTCTGTAGACTTGTCATTCTGGCTTGATCATTCTTAAATTCTTTGAAATTTAATATTAATACATACTAAGTTAACTAATTGAAATGATATTTGCTTTAATGTTTTTTGTTATAAATGATTTTTTTTTATACATTAAAGCGCTCGAAAATTTGAGGTAATTTTAGGAATTTTTTTAAAGGTTTAAAGATGGACTTTTATTTAAACGTTTAAGTTATATTGTAGCACTCAATTCACATTTGGACACAAGCAAAACAAAATAGCGAAGTTTTGCATATTTTTTAACCATTATTTTTTATGTTAGGTTGCATCAAAAAAGGTTAAATATTAATGAATACAGTGCAGTGTTAGTTCTCATTGAGTTCACACCGCGATTACGGAGAGATCGAAAAAGCGAAAAGCAGTTAACTGTTCGTGTATTCATCGTGTAAAGAGTTTTCCTTTTCTTGTTACTGTTTTGAAATTTGTTTTCTCCTGAAGCAAAAACTAAGAAACACCAGCTTGTCATAACGAATAGAGGCTACACCAAGACTATTTGATAAAATGACTCCCAATGTGGTGGTCAACTGTTTAATAGAGACAAGGTCGTTTCAAAGCCAAACTCGATTCAACCAATGTTTTTGATTATAACTAGAACGGGACTAAATGCTGAAAACGGATTTGCAAATGTGTCACCTTTTCTTATTCAATGATCAATAGATGCAGTTGGAGGTAAAATGCAAAGTAAAATGCAAGGTCTGCAAAAAGCTGAAATTTTTTATTTTATTTTTAAATTAGTACATTAAGAACTAAGTTATTTTATAGTACAGAGCTCAAAGATATAATTTGAATTCAACTTATTATAAAACATTTAAACTTTAATCTAAGGTAATTTAAATTTATTATTATACAATTAAAAGTGTTATCAAAAAATTTTTATGTAAAACAAATGTAAATTCATAAGACAGATAAAACTTAAATTAAGAAAGAGCAAACAAGAGAGAGAGAGATAGAGATAGAGAGAGAGAAAGTCATATAGAGCGAAAGATCTGATATTTTGTTAAGTATTATGTGATGAAATGTTCTTCAAAATAACATGTTGGAAGGGTGTTTTTGACGCTATGGATTTTAAGCTACTAGGCAATGAATTCCATGATCTAGCGGCATTAATAAAGAATAGTCTTGTGGAGTTTAGAAAGTTAAAACTAGATATAATTATCACTTGGCTTCTATTTGAAAATTGCAGTTTTCCAAATAAGTAGAAAGGAGTTTTGTGGTGTATGAGTTTGTGTAAAAATATGCAATTCCTGGCATTAGAGTAGCTTATGATATCGCACCCAAGTATACAGTTTTTCAATTGAGCTAAATGATCAAATTAACGCAAGCCGTAGACAAAACGAGTGTCATGATGAACGCGATCTGCAATTTAAGTTGAGACCGCGAGTCTAACTTGCTGCATACAAGTTCAGAATATGTTATGACGGGGACAACGAGCTGAATTACAAGTTTACGTCTTAGATCACTAGGTCTAACTCAGACGACATCCTAAGGTTACGCAAGATGTAATAGATTTTGCGTACTACACTGTCGATATGATCTGTGCACGTAAAGGAAGCATTGATATTAAATCCAAGACTTACAACACTAATAACTACTTTTATGATTTTATCACCCTATATAACGTCTGGAATGGAGTCAAGGCTTATTTATTCTTTAGAGACAGGCAAAACATACGACTTAATTACATTAGGGTGAATACTATTTTTTATAGCCCATTGTCAAGATCTTCATTCAGTTTGCATATTAAATCTTCCATGAGGTTTGTTCTACCAGACAGTAAATCTGAACGTCATCAGCATAAGCATGCATGGACGATTATGTACAGCAGTAAAAAATGTCATTCACGACCATGGAGAAGAGCAGCGGGCCAAGAACCGATCCCTGAGGCACACCAATATATATATCCGGCCAGTTGTTGATAGAATGCATTAATAAAAAACAGGCAAGCAAAATTGTGCAAATGGTGAGTCTGTCTTCAGGGATATTTGTCAAAGTTGAAGAGCATGCATCGCTAAACAATTCAAGGGGAATTTTTTATACCAACGACCTGCGTTTCTTGACCGACGCTGAACTAATTGATGGAATTTGTGATCAAACTCAGATGTAATTAATGTAAAAATACCTTTTTAAGTCTTTTCCGGAATAAAAAAAAATTAACCGACACTGATCTTGGACTATACATTATCTCATTTTGTTCAAGTGAACTACCCGAACCAATCTTTCTTGGATGTACAATATATCAATCAGAGTCAAACCATATATTCCTAACTCTTTAAGAAGCTTTTAATGCTTCCAATTTGGACACCTTTCAGGGAATTGCTCCTCTCCACACCAGATTTGCCCTCATTGCAGCAATATTGAGCATACCTATATTGACGATACTGGTCGCTACGACCAAATATGACAAACAGGCAAAATATTTCAACAGTCAAAAACAACATAACAGTCTTTCAAAAGAATGTGACATATATAAAAAGGAATACTCCATACAAAAATAAAAATAACTCAAAAAAAAAAACCATAAACGAATCACGAATAGAATACGATAGACTTAATCCGTTACCAAAAACTTACGCGAATGCAACACGATCTTGCGACTGCAAATGTAAATGTCAAGACAAAGCAAATTCAAAACCCACCGCGGCTGAAGAAAAAGCAACTACATCAAAAACTCAACAATTGCTCTCATCGGTAACAGCTCTCCGGCAAACAAGAAGTACTACCGGAGCAACAATTAGTATCTTACCAAAGGGTATATCAAAGAGAAAACAACGCGAATTAATTAAATCGACCTAATAATGACAAGTGACAGTGATAAATATATACGCTCTAGAATTTCTAGTTTCTAGTATGAATAATAATCAATATAAAATTATACAATGGAACTGTAATGGCTTTTCAAATAATTTAGAAGATATCAAAATACACAACTAAATTTAACTATCTTACTCTTCTCCTTCAAGAAACTAAATTAAAATCAAATTGTTACACTAAACTAAAAAATTTCACATTCAAATTCACAAAATGTAAATTCAACCACAAACGCTCACGGTGGAGTAAGCATATATCTAAGTAACATACTCAATAGAGTAGACTTACAAATTGTTTCTCTAATTTCATTAGTTGCTTAATATATCTTCCAGGGTGAGATAACATATCCCAAAATGAACTCAATAATTTCATAGTACAATTTGATCTCCCATTTCTGCTTCTAGGTGATTTTAATTCCCACAACTCTATGTGGGGGTCAGATAGAACGGATCCAAGAGGTAGAGTAGTCGAAAAGTTTATTGATGATAATACCATCAACGTCTTAAGCTACATAGACAGCCCCACCTACTTAAGCCTTGCATACAAAACATTTAGTAAAATAGACCTTAGCCTCATCTCTCCTAAAATTCAACAATACTTTGATACTTTGACTATAATAATAAATTTCAAGGGAAAGAATTCGGTGAAAGAATTCTGAAAGAAGACCTTGCTGGAATATGAAAAAAGCAAATTGGGAAAAATGTTCTTGCAATTTGGTGGAACGAAAACATTAAATATTAAACACCTAAACGAAATATGAGCTCAGAAAACTTAGCCAAGTTTCTAAAAGTTAAAGCAAATACTTATAAAACCATTAGAGAAAGTATAAAAAAAATCCTGGATAGAATTCTGTGACAGTATTAAGTTAGGAATGCCATCATCAGCAGTATAAAAAAAATATGATTAAATGGATGTCTAAATTCTCACCAAAACACAGCAATTGAAAATAACAATGCATATTTAACTCTAAGCAAAGTTATTGCGGATTGCCTCGGTAATCATTTTTCAAAAAACTCATCTTCATCTAATTATAAACGTACATTTAGGACATATGCTGAACCACTGGACTATCCAGTAACAAAATAAATGGTGATAAGTTATATAACCAAAACTTCACCCTGATTGAACTTAGGTCTGCTTTAGGTTCATGCAGCGGTACATCCCCTGGACCAGACAATATAAGATATGAAATGCTCAAAAATTTAAATGAAGTTAAGTTAAATACGATGAATGTTAAGTTTGAAGTAGTGTTAGAAAAATAACACTAGTGAACAATTTTGGAAAAAATTTTTGCGCGGCGAAAACGAAATTGCTTGTTCGATTGAGTATTGTTTTTAGTAAATAAAAATCATTAAGGCTCTTCCAGGTTGGTTCGGATTTTTTTTTAGATTAATTTTTCAATTTTATAGAGTTTTGAAAAATAGGTCCCCAGTAATGATCCCATAACTCAAAAAGTATTTATTTATATTACAATTTTTATACATATTTACAGATGAGATATTTTTAACTTTCATTTATCATTTGAACTTATCTGTTGGTTTTTAAATAAAATATTTTTACAAAATTTTTAAGTGCAAGGTACAAGGTATGTTTGTAACAGGTTGAATACTTTACTTATTGCGATTTTAGTGAAAATACTCAAAATAACCTGCACCAATGTCAACTTGGTGAGTACCTACAAAAAAATTCTTCAAACTTTAAAAACAAAATTATCAATATTGTAACTAGAGCTACTACTTACAAACCATGATTTTGTACGATTTAAGCTAAATTTTAAAAATCCCTGGCATAAATAACTGGCTGAAACCCGGTGCGTTTCTGCCACGCCCCCGTTGCCAAACGCCCATACAATTTTATTAGTGAAACTGCATGTGTAAATTGTGGTCGAATACTGAATTCCTAGGCTGTGGGACCTATAGCTCAAAAGCTATTAAATTTCTCAAATTTGGGTTGTATGATAGGTGCCACTCCCCCTTGTCCAACGACATACAGTTTTTTGAGTGAAACGTGAAATGTGTAAATTGGGTTCGAATACTAAATTCCGGGGCTATGCAACCTATAACTCAAAAGCTATTCGAAATCGCAAATTTTGGTAGTGTGGGAGCTGCCACGCCCTCTAGTCTAACGCTCTCTTATCCAACGCCCATAAAACGTATCAGGGAAACGGCATGTTTAAATTGTAGTCGAATACTGAATTCCGTGGCTGTGCGGCCTATAATGCCAAAGCTATTCGATGTCGCAAATTTGGGTGGTGTGGGACGTGCCACGCCTCTTATCCAACGCCAATAACATTTTATCAGTGAAACGGTTCGTGTTAAGTGAGGTCGAATACCGAATTCCTAGGCTATGCGACCTACAATTCCAAAGCAATACGATATCGCAAATTTGCTCTGCATGGAAAGTAATTTTGAGTGTTTTCACTAAAACCGCAATTAGTAAAGTATTTAATATGTTACAAACATAATTTTTACCTTAAAATTTTTGTAACAATATTTTTTTACTAACAAAAAAAAAAACCAAAATATACATCAAAGTTATATTTTTGTGTACTTTATGGGGAAATATTTTTTATGGGGAAATATTTTATGGGGAAATATTAAAAAAACGGTATTTTTCACAAATGTAGTATTTCGAAAATTTCTACGAAAATCGTTATATCAGTACAAATGATAGCTTAAATAAATTGTATTAATGTCTGATTTGTAAATATGGATAAATTTTGTAATACAAATAATAGAGCACCCACAATATATATGAAAAATACAAAGGTGGTTTCTTTCGCTCCACCAGCATTTTCTAATAGAATGGGATTAAAAAATAAGATCTGTTTTAAAAAATTGGTATCGTTAGGTGAATATTACGACCCTGTTTTTATTTAAAGTATCAAAAACGGGCTTTAAATATCTTGAAAATATCTTAAACAAATTCTGACCTATAATTTCTTAAAAACAAGCTAAGGTTTTTAATTTTTGTTTAATTTTTCTAAGGTTCTTTCGACAGACAATAACACAGGTTGGACGATCCTATAAATTTTTTGTGTAGGTTTGTTATTTAATGGTATTTTTGGAGCTAAAACTAAATTTTTTACTCAAATTTTATGCTGTATTTTTGTTAAAAAAATTCCCAAAAATCATAGAAAAATCTGCGAAGTGGTAGCATTACAGCATCATGATCTAAGTGTAACGAGGTCTAAGAAACTTATTACTTTTAATTATTTTTTTTGTTTCACTCCTGAACTTAACTCTTAAAATCAAACAAATGCTATTTATTTTTGTTTTGTTCAATGGAAATATTTCAAATTTTAACAAAGTACTTGTTTAACTCACCTTAATTATTATTATTATTCTTTATTCAGTCTTTCGACAATAATTCCTTACAGACTAGATTTAACAATCAAACATAAGACTATATGATTACAACTAAGATACAAATAAGCTATTTAAATGGATTTTGAAAGCATCTTTGGTAATAGTGAAATCAAAACTACTATTTACTGCTAATTCATTAAATAATGACAAAGCTCATGATAAAGGCTCATTTTTTGCATAGTTTGTTCTATGATTTTTTATAGCAAATATCTTAAAATGCCGCAACTGTCTTGAAGGTACATTAAACTTAATAAGCTCCAATAGAAATGAACAATCGATATTACCGGATAAAATATCATATATAAAGACCATAGATTGAATCTTTCTTCTACTTTCTAAAGACTTTAGTCCTAACAGCAAGCAACGCGCATTATACAAGGGCATACGAGTCTATGAAATTTAAGCAGCGTAAAACATGTCTCATTAAAGATTTTTGAATTCTTTCCAAGCGAAATGAATGAGTGGCATAGCAAGGATTCCATATAACCGAGGCATACTCTAGCCTTGACCTAACAAAAGAGTTATACAAAAATTTTAGCGTTTGAGGGTCAGAAAACTCAGAACTGTTCCTACGTAAGAACGCTAGGATGGAGTAAGCTTTTGGAGCAATAAAGCTGATATGGTCAATGAATGTAAGCTTCACATCAAAAATCACGCCTAGATCGCGAATAGTATCTACCAGTTTTAAGGGTGAGTCTAAAAGAATATACTCAGAATTATTTATTTATTTATTTATTTCAGTCTACTGATATTGAAATCTTACAGACTATACAATTATCAAAATCAATATTTAATACACATAGTAAAATACATTAGTTAAACAACATAAATAGATTAAGTTTAATGCGATTTTCAGGTAAATTAAAATCTAGTATATGAATAAAGCTATTACATAAACTAATACACCTGTTAATAGGTTCATTTTGAGCGTAATTAGTTCTATGAAATCTCGACTCTAATAATCTTGTATTTCTAAGATTTCTTGGGGGAGCATACAGGATAAAATAATTCGATAATTCGATAGATGAAGTTTTACCGACTAAAATGTTGTAAACGAATAAAAGTGAAGAACATAACCTTCTATCCATTAAAGATTGTAGCCCAAGAAGCTTACGTCGAACAATGTAAGATGGAAAACCATCTGACCATTGCTTCTTTTTGAGCGCATACCTTGTTATATTTCTTTGGATTTTTTCAATGCGATTTGAATGTTCGACATAGAAAGGGTTCCAAATAATAGAACAAAATTCAATAATACTGCGCACAAGTGACACATAAAGTGCTTTGATTGTGTGCGGATCTCTGAAGTTTTGGGTGTTCCGTTTAATGAAACCAACCATGGAGTTTGATTTTGCTACGATAAAGTCATAGTGAGAGTTAAAGCTGAATTTGGAATTGAATATTACACCCAAGTCCTTTGTCTCGAATCTTCGTGTCAAAACTATATTATTTATGGAATAAATATTACTGATTGGGTTCATGATTTTGGCATAGGTAACCACACAGCATTTGCTTATATTCAAATCTAGGTTATTAATAGTACACCAATTATGGAAACGTATCAGATCACATTGAAGTTTAAAACAATCAGAATAATGTGATATTTTATGAAAAAGCTTAACATCATCTGCGAACATTAAGCATTTGGAATATTCGAAGCACTGAGGCAAATCATTTATAAAAATTAAAAACAATAATGGACCGCAATGGGTACCTTGAGGGATACCCAAATAAGCTTTTATAGGAGTATCCGAAGATATTTCGCCGATCTTAACAAAAAGTTTTCTATGCTTTAAAAAACTACTAAAAAATTTTATAAGACCTTCTGCTAAGCCAAATTTTTTTAATTTAAGGAGTAGAATGTTGTGGTCAACTTTATCAAAAGCTTTCGCAAAATCAGTATACACTACGTCTAACTGATTACGACATTCCAATGCGTCCACTATTTTTGCCGAAATAAGTGCCAAATTTGAACAAGTTGATCTACCAGGCATAAAACCATGCTGATAATCACTTATTACACTTTTAACATGATTAAGAAGTTTAATTTTAATTATATGATCGAAAAGTTTTGCAAAAGCGCATTGTTTTACAATAGCTCTGTAGTTATTAATGTTCCTTCGATCTCCAGATTTAAATATTGGAGTTACGAAACATATTTTCCAGGAATTTAAGAAAATCCCAGTTTTAAGACAGATATTGAATAGATCAGCAATTGGTTTAGAAATATTATCTGTACAAAGTTTGAAAAACATTGGTGGAAAATCACCATGTTCAAATTTAAAACTTGATTTAAGATTTGAAATAGCTAAGGAAACGTTCTCGGCTGAGACTTCAATATTGCTGATGTTAGTCAGATTCGGGCCGACAAAGTTTAGTGCGTTATCATAATTTGCTAAGTTAACATAGTTTTCAAACACTTTTTGAAAGAAATCGGTAAATAGATTGCAAGACTCACGTGTGTTATTCGATTTTACGCCATCCAACTCCATGCTTGATGGGAAACCATTAGTTTTACGTTTTGAATTTAGGTATTGCCAAAAAGATGATGGATTCCTTTTCAAATTTGATTCAATTTTTGAAATGTAGTTATTATACAAAATGCTATGTAAATTATCGAATTCGTTTCGAGCTTGTATAAATTTTGATTGATTAAATAGTGAATTATTATTTTTAAATTTTTTAAACCATTTGTTCTTTAGATTTTTAAGATGTGCTAATTGAGAATTGAACCATGGAGGTTTATCGCTCGATTTAATATTTATTCTTTTTTTAGGAATTAACGACGATTGTCGCCTCAGAAATACTCATATGACAACACTTACTGAGATTTAATGGTAAACCATTAATTATGCACCAGTTAAAAATATTTTCAAGGTCAGATTGCAGGAGAGCAATATCGGTAAAATCGCAGATTCGCTTATAAAATTTTACGTCATCAGCATATAGTAGGAAACTTGAATTTTTGAAACATTTGCTTATGTCATTTATGAATAATATAAAAAATAAAGGCCCAAGAATGCTTCCTTGTGGAACACCAGAGGTAGCGATGAACTTATAAGATTTGACATTATTTATAGACGCAAAGTCGCGCATCTAAGTATGATTTTATCCATTCTAAGAATATTGAATGACACCCCATTTTTGCAAGTTAAGCAACTAAAACTTTGTGGGACACTTTGTCAAAAGTCTTAGAAAAGTCCGTGTAAATTACATCAATTTTATGACCATGCGTAATGGACGAAATACAAAATTCAGTAAACAAAGCTAAGTTTGTCACTGTCGATCGACCAGCAACAAAACCATGTTGCTGAGGACAAATGTGGCGTTTAACCAGGAAGAATAGTTTTCCCTTTACTAAACTTTCAAATAATTGAGAAACATTGGAGAGTTTAGAGATAGGACGATAATTCGGCACATCATTCTTACCACCACTTTTAAAAATCGGAGTAATTGAGGCAATTTTCCAACATTGAATGAAGGAACCAGTTGATAAAGATTCATTAAAAATCTTACAAAGGGGCGCAAATAAGCCTAATGCACAATTTTTGAGCATAATAGAGGAAATACCATCTATGTCGACTTTTACAGTTGATTTCATAGCAATTAAAGAATCAAAAACATCACGCTCCGATAGTGTCAACAAGCCAATATCCATAAATGTTTCGACATTGGCTAACGCCAGCTCATCTGACGCAACAGAATCATCAGAATAATTGGATTTGAAAAAATCTGCAAAAAGATTAACGGTATCCGCGAGAGCAGAAGATTGTATACCATTATAGTGCATAGACGTAGGTATGTGCGAATCCTTTTTCTTCGATTGAATAAAATTCCAAAACGATTTCGGGTTGGATTTAATGCTACTTTCAAATCGCAAGATATATTGCCTATAAAGAAATTTATTAAAAAAATTAAACTCCCTCATATAATGAACGTACTTGCTTTTGTGCTCAGGGTCATTAGACAGTTTATACAAATTCAAAAATTTGTTGCGTAAATTTTTCAATTTTTTTAGCCCTTCAGTGTACCAAGGTAATTTGTGACACTTTTTAGCTAAACGCGGAAAATTAGCATTACAAATACTATTTAAGTGAGATTTAAATAATTCAAAACAAGTTGCCACACTTTTCCCATCAAAAAGTGCACTCCAATTAATATTCTGAAAGCATTCTGTTAAATAATCAAAATTACAAAATTTAAAGTTAAACGGACTTTCAAGAACATGTTCATTAACAATAAATTCATAAAATTCTATATTAAGAACAAGCGTATAATCATTGGTAATGATCCATCTACATGTTGTGAAAGCGTTTGTGTTTTATTTTAATTAAATTGAACTCAAACGCTTCGGTAATAAAAAAATATTACAGCATCTTGTTTTTTTCAAGGTTTGCTTGAATTAAAGTTAATTGGTTTTGTTTGGTCTTAATTTTGTTTGGTCTTAATTGCTGCCACTTAATTAAGAAACCAGTAAAAATATTGAATTAATGGATATTTTTCAATAATTAATCTAAAATATAAAAAGGGAATATTTTTTTGACCCCTAAAGATTTCAAATCCGCCCTAACGAGGTCACCTAAGAACCCACTTTGGCTTTTTTATTTTTTAAACATTAATTAAGTATACATAACAGTTCAAAAAAACATTAAAAACATAACAGTTTTGGATTTTTAAAGGCATATGCTAAGCAAACCTAACTTACGCCTACAGAATTGAGCTTGAATGGAAGAAATATTTTCTGACAATTAAGAAGTATACCTCAAGAATATAGATAGA